>JAGPOY010004999.1:0-11388 GCA_018983105.1 Silene uniflora | reverse complement strand
ATTGAGTTTTTGTGTGTGTGTTACAGAGTGCTCAGTAAAAGCACATATACAGCTAATACAAGTACAATGACCTTAGGATACAAGCATGTACTCAAGAATAAAGAGATAACAGCTAACTCTACTAATCTACAAAGCTGAGCATGCTTATGTAGGGTCTTTGTTTAATCTTTTTAGCTTTGAGTTAGTGTCTTGGACCTTTGGACAATCAGGAGGATCAGTGTCAGTGTCATCTTTTCTACAAAGATCAAAGACGAAAGAGAGAGCCAGAGGAATCGATATCGTTTCGAGAGCAATGTTGTGGAGGTTAGGACTTGTTTTGTAGGTATGAGTGATAGGATTCGAACCAGGATTTCGTCTGGTAGGCTGCTTAAACGATCTAATTTTACTTCCATTGAAATATTTTCGGAGAAGCGAAAATTAGTTTTTTTATTTTAAGTTTAATTGTTTTGGGGTGAATATGAGGAAAATTTATTTATATATATTTATAGTATACCGTAGAGTTTTATCTATACTTTAATTAGGAACGCAAAGATTATATTAATAACAAAGTGCTTGTATTTTATTATTTCCTTATCCTTAATAATAACATTATTTCTTTATATTATCACATGGTTTATAATAATAAAATTAAGAAAGCGAAATGCTTTACTAAAAACTTACGGAGTATAATTTTGGAAGTAAACTAATTAACTTAGAAACTTTTGGTTAGAATTTTCAAATTTTTTCGAGGCCTCCTTATAATAATATTTACCCTTTCGCTCCTGCCGTAAATTTTCGCCCCCGCTGACTTAAAATTTTTGCCTCCGCCATTAATAACATAACATAGTCTTAGGAAGCAGATAAAAATAACACACTTTAAAATTCAATATACTGTATATGTACGACATTATTGTCAAAAATCGACAATGGTAAATTATACTTGCAAATGTTTGAACTAAGGTGGATATGGAGTTGTTTGACGGATTTCAACGTTGCGAAACAAAGCTAAGTATCGACTGTTGTGAATTGTGATCCTATTAATAGTACGAGCGTACCAATAGTTAAATTTGACGGAGAAATTGTCGAGAGTTTTGGAATTGTTGAGCATTAGAGTTGCATGTTGCTATAAAATCTGTGAAATAAGGTGATCTAGCTTTCCTACGTAATGGAATTTCAAAGACGATAGTGAAAAGGTAAACAACTGACTAAAATGGAGGAAGTTGTTGATTATTTGCTAGATTTAAATCAACTAGGCAGGTAAAGTGTTATGGGGGTAGTTGAATAATTTAAAGAAATCGAGAAAAATATATACTCATAGCCTCATAGGTAATTTGCTAAAAACACAGGAAAACCATACAAGAAAAGCAGAGTAAAATAAAGATGAAAACTTTCAGTTACCAATTAGTGGCGTTTCTTGGACCTTCGGTATGAGGGTTGGACAAAAAAAAAATACATATATAAATAGGAAAACCAAGACGAAAATTGTGAGAACAAAAGCAAAAGTGGAGGAAATAGAGGCGAAAATTAAGAGAACACAAGCAAAAGTGAAAAATGTGTTGCTAGTGGGGGTCGAATTCCCATTTCCTAGTCCAAAACACAATAACAATGTCATATGAACCACTATACCCATGCACTTTTAATGATGATGTAATACACTAAATTTTACAAGTCTTTGATAAGTGGGGTTCAATAGAACCTCATAAACCCTCACTGAAAACGCCTCTGTTACCAACGTAAAAGAATATCAATATGGTGTCGTCGTGCTGACATTGAGTTTGCTACTTTTGTAGTCGAGAATGCTATTAACCTTGAACAAGTCTTTATTGAAGCACATGCTAGTTGGGTGGACTCTCTACAAGCCTCTTTAGGATTGGTGGTCTATTCGCCTTATGGCGATTGTTACCGTACCTTTGCTCGACGTTTTACCGCTGAATCCGCACATCAAGCCTAAGCCATGGGAATAAGGGACCTTATCAGGTGGGCTATGGGTTTTAATATTCTTCATCTGAATATATATATCCTCTGACTGTCTTCAATTTCTGCTATATATAACGTGCTAAGGTTGAGACGCCTCATCATATGACTAAATGACTTTTACAGGATATTTAAAACTGCTTTACATCGTTTTATTGTATTTGTTTCAGTTTTCTACCTCGTCGTCTTAATAAGATTGCCCATAATCAAGCTAGACCTGAAATGGGTATGTAAGGTTACTTCTATTTACAGTTTTACTTAAAAAAAATAGTGTCTTTATTGAAGTCACGGCAGCTCGCGCTCTAAAGTGTCTATGATCCTATTGCCAGTTGGGCGGCCCATTTGCTGTGCAATTCGGTTCATGGCATCAGGATTCAGGGCCCAAAGGAAAAAGGGGCTCACAATTTATATTTTCAAACTGCATAGTGCATACTGCATACTATAGCAAGATATTTTTGGTGTGCATAGTGGTGTTGTAGAGACGGTTTGCATAAGACTATACTGGACTGCTCGTGTTCGACTCTTTTCCAAGGCATTTTTTTGATTAAATTTTCAATAAACTTCTTTATTATCTTCAAAATTCTCAAATGACTACCAATATACTCGGTAAAAATAAAATAACATGTTAATTTTTTACAGTCATATTATATAGAACCTTATAATGAAATTTAGAACAGGGCCTATAAATATCATGGGCTGCCCCTAATCCTATACTCCCTCCTATTCAATATAATCACTACACATCCCAAAAACGGATTATTCAAGTAATCATTACACATCCAGATCGTTTTAGCTTTAATCGAGTAAAATTTTACTGAGTATTATTTAGTGATGTAATGAGTTTTCTAATTTTGTACCGACATTTCTCAATCGACACCGGAGCAAATGCAGTCGTATTGAATCAATCTTATTTGACATTTCTCTAAAATCGCTGTTTACAACCATCATCGACTCAAATTGATAAAGCCATCGATCAAGTCATTCAAACCCAACAGCTCCTTATAAATAAATAACATCACTCGTTACAACATCATCGATTCAACCTACAACGCCATCAACTTATTCAAAACCCAATACATTATGCTCCGTAATCTGTATACAGAAAGTTGGGAAAGACGAGGATCTATTAGGTGGCCTGGCCTGGCCTGTTCATTAGGACGGAGTAACGACCCAATGCAAGCACTAATAATATTTATTGGATTCCGTCAAAATCAATCGAACGCCCTCGGGTATTGTCTCTTTCAACTCGTTAATACGTATAGGATCATTATATTCAGACACCTTAGGGCGGCCAGCTGCCCTGACTTCAACAAAGACTTGTTCAAGGTTAATAGCATTCTCGACTACATACGTAGCAAACTCAATGTCACCACGACGCCCACAGTAGCCAAAAATCTTCAATGTCTTCAAGCTCTTGAGAGGTGAACCGCTTCGCTTAGTTATTATGGACCAATTCAGGCGACTGTCATAACCCTCAAACTGCACTCAGTATCCAAGTATCATATTAATTTCTAGAATTTACATTTAAATACGAGTAATTAAATAAAGAAAGAGAGAATTTGTACCGTGACTGACAAATTTTCGAGGAGTGGACATGCCTCGATTAAGGGAGCCCAACCGAGGAGGCTTGATGAAGTACATCCTCCTATATAAAGTTCTAGCATCTTAAGCGTAGTCAAGTGTGGCAATTGCAAGTGTTCAACTCCGACATTAGTCTGCAAGGATAAAAAAAGAAACGGTAAGATAAGCAGATATCACTGGCTAGCTTAGTTGGTAAAGTCAAGAGATGTGTTACTCAAGTTAAACAAAAAAGAAAAGGAACGGTGAGATAAAGATAAATGCTAACCCGGGAAGTGAAGAAACCCAAAGATAGTTGTAAACGAAGAACCTCCAACTGCGAAAGGTACTTTGACATCGCATCTAAAGCATATGTTATATCTTCCCCTGGACCCCCGCCAATGAAGAGGGAAGAAAGTGATACGGCATTTCGAATATTCAGCTCTATAGGCTGGCCAATATATCTAAAGAACACCATCTTTGGAGCAGAAATGTCGATTGTTTGTAGTTTGTAACAATCTGACACATCTAATTGTTTCAAGGAGGATGATGATTCGGATTTTATGCTTGTTAAAAATTTGGATTTTCGAATTTGTAGATTCTCAAGGAGTGGGCATGATAACAAAATGTTGTCAACGACTTGAGAAGTAATATTCACGAAATTGAGAGACAACGATGCCAAAGAGGGGATGATCGACTTATCAATGAACAAACCACATCGGGTAAGATCTGAATCCAACCGATCATAAACTGGCTGAAAGTCTAGCTCGAGAGTTTTCACTTGTTTTGTTAGTGCAAAAGCCACCCAATGGTTAATACAAGATTGCCAACTTGTGTCGAGATCAAAAACGACCCTGAATTCATCTATCGATGAATCCAGATGCTCTTTCATGACACGGTCTACCTAGTACCTCCTTTACAAAACTAGACCTTTCTTTGGCAAGTTCCACATCGTTATCTCTAATATCAAACCAAATACGCTCAATCGCCCTCGAACCTTGAAAGTTTAACTTCGGATAGTACCCCAACAACCACCTTCTCCATTTTTTTGAGATGACACTAGTTCTTCTAACTTCTTTCGTTTTAAGAAACGAAAGAACTAACAATATGAGCTCATTTGGTAGCTCACTCAGCCAATCATTCGTTTCCGTGCCACTTGCTTCATGGCCCCGAGGCTGTTGTCGAAAATTAAGACATGGGAAGAGACATGAAAATGTCAAAAGACTAGAAAATAACCAAAAAGATAAATGAGTCAAACTCGTCACAAGTCAATTAGTTTTAGGACGGAACTCTTAATGACTTGTGAGTTGTGACGGCTCTACCTCAACGGCGAATCTCACAAAAAATATGTACCTTTTCGATGGAAGCATTGAGGACATTCCCACAATTATCCTCCACAAGACACATGTTGCTTGGTGTTTACAGAATATCTACATAATGCATGAAAATTTGTTTAGTCTCTTGTGGAAAAAACATACTCCTTCAGCTAAAGTCTTGAAAAATTAATTCTTATACGTCATTATATTAATACTTGTAAGTCCCTTGCATTTCTTCATAGTTGCGGAACCATGATTTGTCGTTAAAGCCGAAAAAATTCAGGCATACGAACTACTAACGAAACAACTCAAACAAGGTAAACGAAAAAAAGAACACGAAATTTGATTAAAACTCCCTGGTTTTGCTATATCTGATATAACCAAGTTTACTTTAATAAATAACTAGATTTCATGCCCGTGCGTTGCACGGGTTATAAAAATTGACTCACCTCTAATTTCTATGGATTTTTTTGGGCGAACATTCAACTTATTCGATGTTTTGATACTCCCCTTCTCAATAATTTGATAATGTTCAAAAAGAAAATTCAATTGATGTTTTGGGGTACGGAGTTGTACTCGAGTCGCACGATCGGGGTTGATCGTGGGGATTTTCTTTGTAATCGGGTTTGGTTATAAAGAGAATATTTATAAGAGAGAGGGTGGACGTAGACCTTTTGAGAGTAGGTCGAACCACGTTAAAAATCTTGTATCTCGTGCATTTTCTCTTTATTTGCTTTATTTCTCGTTTACTTTCATATTTTATATTTCACGCATACGATCAGAACAGTACAGCACAATTCATATTGTTTGAACAGTCAGCGAGACTGTTCAATTCGCCTGTGTACTGTTTCAGTATCAAACGAGAACGCCTATTTCCCTTTAAATTTTAAAAGGATACTTAATTCACCCCCTCCCCCTCTTAAATACCAAGATCGATAAACTCAACACTTGGTAATATACTAATCTTTTTATTACACTCTTGCTTTGTTTCCATATCATGTTTTATTTAATTAATTGGGAACCCGGCCCACGCACATTGAATACCCGTGAACAATCTGAACATGATGGGTCTTTTGTAAGTCAAAAACTTGGGAAAACCAGAAAAGTATTCATCATCCTGAACTGGACATGTGTTTACTGCATAACAAGGTCTATCTCAAATTCTATATAAAGATGATGGACCACTAAAATCTACAGTTTCAAAAGAAAGCTACTCAGAGAAATTCATGATTACAAAGTCCTCTCTTATTGCAAGGTAACTTTTGCTAATGTTGTTGGGATGTTATTTAATTAATTTGCATATGAAGGAGGTGAAATTAAAGACGGGGTGAAGCCATTGTCAGCTTGTAGATTTCGAGTTTGTTAGGCTTGAATTACTTACCTGATTTACGTGGTTTGCAGGTTATCATGTATACCAAAGGGTTTGTCAGTGCACACTAGGGGTGGGTTTTAGGACGGACATGGTGCAGTCTTAGGATGGGTCGGGCTTGGCTTTGGGGGCCCGGATGACTGGCTTAAATATAAAAAAACTGGTAGTTTTTTCTCACATGGTACTCTTATTTTAATAAATAATTTATGTACCCTATATTTAAAAAAATTAACATAAAAGATAATTTGGTCAAATAGCCATGCTTAAGTTTATTTGTTGAAAATATAGCTGAAATATGAAAAATTTCATGATCTGCGAGCTTCCTCATATCACATCAATTTCTTTTTAACGTTTTTTAAGACCATATTTACTTGTTTTCGAGCCTATTCTTAAGACTTGATCTCAATTTTTTTTTTAAAATTTTATAAACTTGATTAATAGTATAAATAACTATTGGTTCAGAATAAATTTTAATAATTAGACATTGTTTTTCTTTTTTGGTAAAACAATTAGACATTGTAATACAAAGTACGTAACATTATTCCATAATCCGGAGAAACATAATTAATAAACAATTGGTTCAAAATAAATGTTAGCTTTCGACATAATAATAAAAGTTGTTAACTCTACAGTAAGGAAAAAAAAAAAAACCTGATCAAAAAGGAAAATCTTTCCCAAATGTCCAGTTATATTGCATTTGTCTTTGGATTAAGCGAATATGAAAGTTTTAGATTTAAAATGAATTTTAAATCCAGCCAACCATGGGTAATACAAAAGACGAAAAAAAAAATTGAAGACAACAACAACAATAACAATAATCGTAGCGACCATGGCAAAATACTACTTTTATTTGTGGCAAAAGTTTAGTAAATTGTGGTTATAATTATATTTTGACAATATATTGTGTCAATATACGTATTGACTAATATAAACTTTTTCAGTACGAAATCATTTTATCCTCCGGACCTGTGCAATTGCAAATCTGAGCTTACATAACACTATCAACATCAAACATATCTAGCCCGTGAATTTCACGGGAAATAGAACTAGTTATTACTTATATTTTAGAGGCCAAAGCTAATATTATTAAGTGCATGCCAACAATTTACCAAAGCAATAATTCATGCATCACCTGACAAAAATTCAAGACTTGCATCAAAGCTTTCACCATGGTATCATGAAAATAGTAAGAAAAGTGAAAAGAAAGGGAAAAAATAAAGATCCTACTTCAAGTAACTGGATGGCATCAAAGCTTTCACCATCGTATTTACACATCCAAATGTGAAGTTTTTAGCAAAATAAGATCTTTAAACCGTGTTTATTATTTCGAAAACAATTATACCCACGCTTAATCACGTTTTTTTCATCAACTCCCACATCAAAACCATGCTATTTTCCCTTCCAAGTTACTTGTCCTTATTATGTATACCGTGACAATAATTTACTCGTTATGGCCCGCCTCTGATTTATTACCGAGTTTAATTGCTCTAAACGAAGTTCAAAGCTGATGTCATTCATCACACATTTAATTACTCCGTATAAGATACAAGATGTCTATCTCATATTCTATATAGATGATGATGGACCATTAAAAACTAGAGTTTCAAAAGAAGCTATTCAGAGAAAACCATGATTACAAAATCCTCTCATTGGTGACTTTGACTAATGTTGTTGGGATGTTATTTACATTTGAGACTTCGAGTCTGTCAGCCGCGAATAACTTAGCTCATTTATGTGATTTGCAGGTTATCATGTATACTGGTGGTTTGCCAGTGTGCACAAACGTACGATTTAATTTCGTAATTCAAATTAATACGTACTCCATTTGAATCTCCTTAAGTTATAAATTGAAGTCTTAAAGGCTCCTTTCAACCTCAAATCCCTCAATATAGAATATGGAGTTACAAATTATTTCAGAGGCCAGAGCTAATGTTATTAACTGCATGACAACAAATTACCAAAGGCTATAATTCATGCACCACATCACAACATCAAAGCTTTCACCATGCATGGTATCATGAAAATAGTAAGAAAAGTGAAAAGAAGATGAAAAAAATAAAGATCCTACTTCAAGTAACTGGATGGCCACTATCGTATAATAAATTCAGAAAACTATGGTGGTCAAATTATTTTATGATTCCAAATAATTAACACAACACCCCTTTGCACAATTGCCCAAATGACATGTCCGTCTTAAAAAAAAAAAAAACTAATTGGATTTCTGGGGACGTAATGATTTAGCCTCATAACTTTCACATAAAGTGAATATAAACCCCATTCAAAATCTCTCCAAAATCTAAAGGTGGCTTGGTGTGACGATCCGCCACACGTCGAACCCTTAGATTTATTTTATGTTATGTAATTTCATTTTCTTTCATAATTTAGCATAGTTTTAGCTTAGCTTTTCTTTTCTATCTTTCCATAAATAGGGGTAGCGCTATTGTGCACAATCAATGTATCCTGCTACAAGGATGAAACTATCAAATTTCCCTCTATAGGGAGTACTAGTGAATGAAAAGCTGCTTCCTACCTTGTGCCTTCGTATTGCTTGTTGTTGCTTTGTTGTGAACGACTCTTTGCCTTCACTTTCCTAACAAGCCGTGTTTATGGGATCGCCACTAGGATCCTGACTCACACCCCCGAGACCGATTACGAATGCCTAGTGCTTGACAAACACTAGTGCTTGACGCTCTCGCTAGCATTCTTGTCGAGTGTTTAGACAAGGGTGCGCATCACGTCCCGACTCAAAGTAGCGGACCGTGACAATTGGTATCAGACCCCGGGTTTTCACGAAGGGGTGCTGCATACGATGGCAGGAAAGAAAATGAAATTACATAAGGCAGTGTTTGGAAACGCGGAATTGATTTCATTTTCATGATTTCAATTGTAGAAATCAAGAATCTTGAATGCAATTCCAAAAGTTCGTTTGGGAAACCCATGGAATTGGAATTGGAATTGGGAGGGACGGATATTTGTTGAGGTCATCGAAAATTTTTTATTTTGAAAAATAAAATTTTCACGGAAAAAATTTGCAATCGGAAAAAATTTCGAAAATAAAAATATTGCAATTAAATTTGCATATAAAAAAGACGTAAATAGTGATGGAATTGAAATGACTACTATATGGTAGTCATTTGAGAGACTCAAAATTTAACTAGGTTGGAATTGGTAAGAAATTGAGTCCAATTCCAATTCCAAATTCTAGATGTTCCCAAACACTTGAAATGTCTCAATTCCGGAATTCAATTCCAATTCCAAGTTGCCAAACAAGCCATAACATAAAATAAATCTAAGGGTTCGACGTGTGGCGGATCGTCACACTTGGCCTGTTGATTAGGACGGAGTAACGACCCAAGCACTACAATTTATTAGATTCTGTCAAAATCAATCTAACATTCTCGGGTATAATTATCTCTTTCAACTCGTTAATATGAAGAAATGCAAGGGACTTACAAGTATTAATATAATGACGTATAAGAATTAATTTTTCAAGACTTGAGTTGAAGGAGTATGTTTTTTCCACAAGTGACTAAATGTTGTAAATGTAGTAAGAATAAGAAGTATATTAGGGAAATTATTTCCTTACCACTTATAAACTATATGCCATTGTATCCAAGCCCTATAAATATAGAGGCTATGTTATTTGTTCATTACACATTCAATAAGAAATACATTCTCTCCCTTATTAATCTATAACACGTTATCAGCACGTAACTCTAAGCTTTTGAGCGGTAACTAATTCTTCACATATTCTCTTTCATCTTTATCCATTTTATTCGTACAATGCTTTCATTATGTCTTTTAATCTGTTTTTTCCATCTCCTCCTATCACGTAAGATTCAATAATGGCTTGGCATGTACACATATTATACAGTATACATATGCTTGATTAATTATGCATCTTTGATAATTTGGATCTCAACTAACATGTATTTTTTTATCCACATGTTTATTCGATCCATAGCATACGTTTTCGCCATTTATTTTTCATTTTTTTTTACAACGATGAATTTTTATCTCATATCAATATAATGCGAGATAGTCTCCTATATCAATATAATGCGAGATAATCTCCTATCAATATAATGCGAGATAATCTCCTATCAATATAATGTGAGATAATCCCCTATCAATATAAATGTGAGATAATCGATTAATCTCCCATCAATATAAATGTGAGATTATCCCATATCAATATAATGTGAGATTATAACTTATCAATGTAACATTGATCACAATCTCCTATCATTATAATATGAGTCTTTGTAGCCACTATATTTCATTTTTATCCATTTATTTATTATTTCTTTTTATTTTATTTTTATTAAATAGGTATAATGTTTTATTTTATTTTTGTATATTTTTTTTTTCTCTCATATAAAGCTATTCCAAATACGACTTAATTGCTCGTTTACCATATTTATATTCCTAGAATAAAAGGATATATTTCTTTCCTATTATAAGACAATGCATATCTTGTTTAATTGTGTCTCATAAATCTCATATATTATTTCTTAATGAAATAGATTCATTCGTATACATCGTTTTAATCATCCGTATACATCGTCTTAATGAGTAGGTTTATATTCATAATGAATTCTACATGCAGTATGACACTCATGATCTTGATAATTAAACACTCAACAATTTTTTTTTTAATTACTTCCCACGTGTATTTACGTATGATGGGGTGCATGGCATGTGTGTATTACATCCTTCACCATGTTTTACATGTTTTTAATCTAATCCTGCATATTCACGTAATACGTTTTTTTTGGTTCTATATTAACATACTACTTTTAATTTTACTAGATGTCGAACCTTTCAAAGTTGGAATTTTTGGCCCTTGACATATCAGGAAAAAATTACTTGTCATGGATTTTGGATGCTGAAGTGCACCTCAAAGCTACCTCTCTTGGTAACACTATCATTGAAGGGAACAAAGAATCCCTTGAGGATCGTTCGAGGGCTTTAATCTTTCTTCGTCGCCACCTCGACGAGTCTTTAAAGGCACAATATTTAACGGTGACAGACCCGTGTACTCTGTGGGCGGAATTAAAAGGTCGTTTCGACCATCAAAAATCAGTTATTCTTCCACGTGCAAGGCACGAATGGATGCACCTTCGCTTACAAGATTTCAAAAGTGTCACTGACTACAATTCAGCACTTTTTCATATTGTTTCTCGTTTGAAA
>JAGPOY010004998.1:0-11389 GCA_018983105.1 Silene uniflora | reverse complement strand
TAAAAATAAAAATGGGTACATTTATCATGTAAATAGGTACTAAATCATGATATGTGCAATTTATATAGACTTTTACCCCTATGTTAGCTCTTGTTTTGCATTGTTTTATGCACTTATCTTTAGTATTATGGGCTAATATTTGTGTTTCTAGCTTCTTTTGCAATATTGACATGTTTTGTAGGAAATAAGCACAAATGTGCTAAATACTACAACAAATTGAGCTAAAATGCTACATTAGAAATGCAAGGCTAAGTGAAGCATGAAGTGTGGACTTGCTTGGAGAGTTTAAGTGGATTTAAGTGGCAAATGATGGATCAATTTACATGTAAATGTTAATTGGAGAAGTCAAGCCCAACATTAAAGTCAAGCAAGCAATAGAGACAAGAAATGGAGCAATGTCATTTATAATATGAAATGGACTAACTAATTTAACATTTTACAAAAGTGAGGTCAATTCCATTTTATAAATTGTCAAAGGGAAGTTAAGGAGAAGAAGCATACCATATAGGGAGATAATGCAAGCAATGAAGACCATTTACCGGGTGATTAAAGACCACTTATTGCTAAACTTTGGATTCCTCATGTAATTAATCGAGTAATTAAGCAAATGTATGTGGAATACTACGGTCCCGATCGGGACTGATGACCCCGATCGGGACGACCCTCTTTTATGTGTAAATTGATCTTCAATGCTCGTATACGTTTCACCCCCTATTCCACTATAAATAGGAGGTGTTATACGACTCTTAGAACATCTGATTCTTACACCTCCTTACATCTCTTTTCATCTCCTTTTCATCTCATTTTCCTTAGTTTAGTTTACAATAAAAGTTCTCTTTACATTTCTCTTGTAATTCTCATAATAGTTAATCATTCAATTGTTAATCTTTCCATTCAAGTTATAATACAAGTTCTCTTTGGGTTTATATTCTTCTATTCAAGTATTTGTTCTTCATTTGGTATTGTATTTCTTCCTTATTTTATTATTGCATTTTCATTATGTCATTTACATTATTGTCTAATAGTTTTAATCTTAATATGAGTAGCTAATTTCTCTAGTCTAGGGACTAGGGGAGACATGTAATAAAATGTGTTTGCACTATGACATAATTGGTAATATAAGATGTTGTTCATATGTTTCTAGCACATGCTCAATTATGTTCACATTAATCGATGACTAAAACGCGTAATTAATCGTTGGTTAAATTGCTCGTCCTAAAAGTCGAGAGGCACGGGATTTGAAGTAGAACATTTGCATGTTGTTAATAGAGAACTTAATCATATCGAGAGATCAATTGGGTTATTCTATTTATTTGGTTTATGATTCTAATGTCGAGAGACGGGTGTCTAAACCCATAGCAATGAACAATGTTTTATTATATCATATTAGTCATATGCATTCACAATTGTTACATGTTGAACCAACTTCCCTAGATGTTTTTATCATTATTGTTTTTATCTTAAATCATCAATCAACAAACCAATTAAACCGACTTAGATAGAAAAACTATTCATAGCATTTTAATAGAACAACCTAACTTCTTGTGGATTCGACCCCTAAAAATACTACATTAATTTGTTGTACCGAAGGGTATTTTTGTTAGGTGTACGATAGCCTATCAAATCACTATGTCACGATCAACGATAAAAGGGTCACGAAATACAAATAAAAAGTTACAACCGTCTCACAATAACTTATTGAAAAACCGTCTCTCACAAATTTTAGTGTTTTCAAAGTAATCACTAAATAAATACACGGAAAAAACGAGTGCAATGGTAAAGGTGGCTTGATTGACCTGGTCAGACTCAAAAGGAGAAAGAATACAACCGACCAATCAAACATTCTGTAAGTGACATAACCAATGCTGATAAAAAGCAGAATACTACATTCATTCATTCTCCTATTTAATCATCACCCATTATATTTCTTCACATTCTTCTCTTCAAACTGTAATTAATTTCTCCAAATTCCTTAGATTTTGTGTTCTCACCAAATTTGTCAACATGGCACATACCAACAACAATGAAACCACTCTCTTTTCTCCTTACAAACTTGCTAAATTCAATCTTTCCCACAGGTAATCTTAATTACTCGTTCCGTCTCCGTCATTTGTTTACATTCGCTTAAAAAAGGTACACAAATGATTGAGACGAAGGAATTACATGTCGTGTTTTATTGATCTGATCTGATAATGTTGTGAAATTGGTAGGGTTGTATTAGCGCCTATGACAAGATGCAGAGCAATTAATGAAATACCAAATGATGCGTTAATGGAGTATTATGTTCAAAGATCTACTCCTGGTGGTTTGTTAATCACTGAGGGAACCCTTATTTCTCCTACTGCTCCTGGGTAATTTTATCGTTTCTTTCTTCATTGTATAATACAAGTACAAATTAAATTCTCGGGTTAGATTATCATGAGACCGTGTCATATGAGAATATAAGCGGTACTTGTTTTTCGTATTAGCGGGTTAATTAGTATATGAATTGAATTATATTATGGTAAAATGTTCCTTAAAAGATTAATCATTGTTTATTCTTTGATGTTGAAAGTTGTTTAATTTGGATTTAAAGAAGGAATTATGGGATTTCAGGCCCATCTTATGAAAGGGTTTAATTCAATTATTATGTATATAGTTGACTTGACCAACTTCACCCCAATGCAATGCAATTTCATAATTTACTCCGTATTAACCATTTTGCTTTATTCCGTCATAATGCTATTGTCCCTGAACTATGATAAATTTCTTGATGGATTCTTAGGCCGTGAATCGTGACTGTAAGTTATAATTTTCTGTACTATGGTTAAAATCATTGCCTGTAAGAATTAGAGTCCGAAACAAGGGACTAGCTTGTGTATAAGGGAAAATTGATAGACATCAGTATCATGAATCAATCAGTTAGGTGGTTTGGTGAGAATTTGGATAATATATCAGCTTTTACCATTCTTCGACTAAATTCCGAGTATTTTGGGTTGATAGATTCTTCAACTTTCTCCATCATCAACTCTTAGCCAAATGGGCAATTCTGGTTAAAATGTGACAGCCACAGCAGTACTTTTTCACCTAATAGTATAATTTATTATAGCTCTGTCTAAAAGACTGATATAGGATGCATTGTTATCAGACTAACCAAGATGTTAGCAATGCAGGTTCCCACATTGCCCAGGCATTTACACAGATGAGCAAGTAGAAGCATGGAAGAAGGTGGTCAATGCTGTTCATTCCAAAGGCGCCGTCATCTTTTGTCAGCTCTGGCATGTTGGACGAGCTTCTCATACAGGTTTGAGACTGTCATATTTGTCGATTGGTCAAGGTTGTCTAATTTGATATGAATATGTCACGTCCAATATGCAACAGGTTCTTAATAGATTGTCTTGTATATGGATTGTAAGTAAACATCCTGATTCATGATAGTAAATGTTCTAAAGGATTCCAAGTGTTCTATGATCTCTAGAGGTTCTTATCCTTATTAGTTAGTAGAATTTACTATGAATGGCGGAAAATATGGGTGCATTTCTAGTACTCGAAAAAAGAAGAGTAAATATGTTTTACTATTTCAATTAAAATTTACTTATAGAGTTACTTTTCTTTTTTAATTATAGAGGATCTGAACACGCGAGGATGTTTCTAAATCTCGCTGTTTACAACCATGATTTTAGAATAAATTACTGCCTGGTATGTTGTAAATAAACGTGGTCAATACTGTCGCAAAATGCGGCCCTAATATTATACCAACATGGTGTCCTATGTTTATACCAGAGTACTAGAGTAGGAGATGATGTTCTGGTTCTTTCACACAGTCTGTAACGTTCTTCTTACATTTTGATTGAACCGAAAAACCTCACTCAATTGTCATTTCCAGTGTACCAACCTGGTGGTGGAGCACCAATCTCTTCAACAAATAAACCCGTATCAAACAGGTGGAGAATTTTATTGCCAGATGGGTCTTATGGCAAATACCCTGCACCTCGAGCCTTGGCTGCCCATGAAATACCTGCAATTGTTGAGAATTATCGCCAGGCTGCCCTGAATGCCATTCGAGCAGGTTTGCCGCTTTTCCTACTTAATGCTTCGCAGTGTTTCGATATGGGATACCTATTCTGTTAACTGTTAAACAATAAAGAGAGGATGTTTGTGATAATTGCATCGCAGATTGACCTGATAAACAAAACAGAGAATCAGATGGGTCATTATTTTCTGTTTATTTCGGTTGCATTGTTGTCCGGTCATCTGGGGTGCATGCCATTTTGGGGTTTAGCCGTTTAGGTTGCTTTTTATCGCAGGTCAGGTTAATTTAATTATTTCCACGACGTTTTGAGTCGGTTTTTGCACAAAATTAGTCATTTTGGTTTGCTTCAAGTCAGATTTGGACCAAGCTGTTTCATATCGGTGTCAATCTGGGCAATGATATTTTAGGTTTATTGAATCAGTTCATCTCAGGCTTGTGTTTATTTTGGGTTGTTTGGATTGCACTGCTTCAGTTTTGATTCTAATTTTACGTCAGCATTTATTGACAGGTTTTGACGGTGTGGAGATACATGGAGCCCATGGGTATCTTATCGACCAATTCCTAAAAGACGGCATCAATGACCGTACAGACGAGTACGGTGGATCCCTCTCAAACCGCTGCAGATTTTTGGTGCAGGTGGTTCAATCAGTGGCCACAGCCATTGGTGCCGACAGGCTCGCTGTGAGAATCTCACCAGCAATAGACCACCTTGATGCCTCAGACTCGAACCCATTTGAACTCGGCTTAGCCGTGGTTCAAAGTCTCAACAAAATCCAGATCGACCTTTCCTCGCAGCTAGCTTACCTCCATGTAACCCAGCCTCGATATGTTGCATACGGCCAAACCGAGACTTCTAGAAATGGGAGTGAAGAAGAAGAAGCCCATCTACTGCGGACCCTCAGGAAGACTTATCAGGGTTCGTTTATGTGCAGCGGTGGGTACACCAGAGAACTCGGGATGGAAGCTGTCGCCCTTGGGGATGCTGATTTGGTCTCGTATGGCCGACTTTTTATTTCAAACCCGGATTTGGTTGAACGGCTTAAGGTCAATGCACCCTTGACTAAGTATGTTCGGAAGACATTCTATACCCAGGATCCCGTCGTTGGATATACTGATTACCCGTTTCTAGGTACCGAGAATTCAGACCGCATGGTATTAGCACGCCTGTAAGTAAATTGCCTGAGGCTTAATAATTATTATCGAGTTCTATTTATAGGGTAATTACTCTCCAGTGATGAAAATATAATTGAGTTACGTTCCAGTTGGTAGCGATGGAATAAGGATTACCTGGAACGGGAAACTGTGATAAAAAAAATTGTAGTAAACAAAATCTGTTGGATCTATTATGAATTTATGATTATTTGGAAGTACTTCCTATCATTAATAGTGAAAAAAAACCTTCCCTCGGTAATTTTATTTGGACATTACGTGTATGCATGTAGCCATGTAGGGACGAATATAGGCCGGGTTTGAATCGTGTTGAACTCACCTGTATTCTCCATCTTCATAACTTATCACCTACACCAATTTATTCGTCACTGCGAATGAAATGGTGGACTGGGTAAATTTTTAAACCTGTTCCCAGCTCAAGAAATGATGAAAATTTTCCAATCCCTCACCCAATTTATTCGCAATCATAATACGGAGTATAATTTCTTTTGGTCTGAAGAAAGCCACTGAAGTTTTTGATGCTGATGGTATTCAAAACCATGTTATCAGGGCCAACAATCACGATTTTAACAGAGATGATTAATATTCGGAAAAGAGATAAAGGTCACTAGGTCAGTACTAAACTATGCTGCTTTCAGTCAATCAAGAAAAACTACATTGCTCTGTAGTAGGAAATATATAGTGGATTATGTACATAAACTACTTAAGGTTCACACCCCCAAATTATCCGGCAACATACTTTTTCGACATATAACACAGTACGCTACACATAATGTACACATTTCTATCATTTAAACATTCTTGGAAGCCAAAACATTCATTTTCACAGAACAGAAAACCCCCAGTGTCTATGTCGTGACTGTTACGGGCTGAATAATGTCAGGTTCAGGCTAGGTAGCGGGTTCATCATCATCGGTTAGGCTCAATGGGATAACAAGTTCATGTTGTCCTGTTTTAAGAGGAGAATTGAGTGGTTTACCTCTATCTATGTTAACCTGAATGAAATACTCAGACACGAAATCAAAATGCAAGGAGTCACCAGCTTTGATGTCATGTCCTTTCCAAAAGTCTACCCAACCTTTCGTTAAAGCCACTCTACCATCCCGGCGTGTGGTCACTTCAAGCGGCCAACACTTTCCATTTGGATCACGGAGTACCACACTATCTTTATTCATTAGGTTCTGGCCTTCGATAACTACCTTTGGGATATGCTGTAGAACAAAAAGCAGGCCTGAGTTAATTATTGCAAAAGCTTTCCATGTAAATTCTAATACTACACGGTTTCTTGATAATATATATGATACATTTGACTTCATATGCCGACAATTAACTTTTCAACATAAGTAGGAAGTTGAACAAGTAATTTATGTACCAGGTAACTGCCAGTAGTGTTTGGCCTCCACAAGAAGGTGAACGAAGAACTACTGAGTTCAGACGAACCTCTCTTTCTACCCCTCTTGGTGCTAACCGAATCTTCTGCTGGATTGACATTGGCTGCATGGTCATCCAGAACTTCACCTGCGTAGAAAGAAAAATCGTTTTTCAAAATACACAGCGTTAATCCTGTATGTATTTCACAGTTGCACACAGGTCATTTCCAAATGTACGCATTAACCCGTGTGTTACACCAACACGTAGATTATTCCCAGATAAGCGCAATGAGTGGCCTACGACTATTTTTCAATATAAGAAGCACACAGTTTAGTGAGTCATTTTACGTTATTATATCATATTCCAAAGCTAGTGAATAATGAATTGATGAAAAATAACATACAATCCATAATTGGTGCTATAGCTTCTCCATTTTGGGTCGTTGCATCATTTGATTTTCGTTCATCTTGAGATCTTTTCACTACACCAACTTGCATTAAACCATCCGAGACAACCTCGAAATTCAGCATATCTCCTGCCACAACTTCATTATGTTTGAGAAATGCCTTCCACCCATGCATTAAAATGGCACGACCATCTTCTCTATGACTGAGTTTAACTGGCCAACGATTGCCCGTAGCATCCTGAAGTGTCACTTCATCTTTGCTAACCAAATTCTCTGATAATGATATTACCTTCGGAATGGTCTGCATATAGCATCATTTTTAGCCTGTTAGATCGATTCCAATACTAAAGCACAAATTCATAGTGCTTTCAAGGTAAAGGGAGGAGAGGGAAGAAGCGAATGACAGGATTTACCAGCTGAGAAAACTGGTGAGTTTTATATTTGTGAATCTTAACCGAGAAAGCCATGTTGTTTCCTGCAAACGACACCTTTACCGTTCTCGCATAGTTTCTTGGAACTGCATGCTTCTTCTTGTATGTCCCTCTGCCATCTACATATGCGATACATTAATTATAAATTTTTTCATATAGCATTCAACAACGAGAAGAAAGCTAACTCGCTTCATACATTAACTACATTGGCTTACTTTTCCTTGTAAATAATCTTCTCACTTTTTTTCTACAAGGACGATGTGTTCCGAGTTTTTTTGGTTCACATTCCAAGGCTTCACTCTCTTCTTGTTCTTCAAAGTCGAAAATCTGTACAGGGTTATGCTCATCTCCTCGTACATCAGCTCCCATCTTTTGAGAACCATTTTTGTCATATATTTTAACTTGGAAAATTGATTGCTCATCGTATTCAAAGAGCAGAATGTTTCCAACTTCCAACGAATGTGCTTCCACGAAATCAGTCCAACCTTGTCGAAAATATACTGATCCATCTCCTTCCTCTCCCACTTCCACTCTCCAGCATTTCTTAGTCATAGCATTCTCGATAATAAATCGATGCGGTACATACCCACTGAATATCTTCGTAAATTCATGGGGTATTTGCTACGAAATCAAAATTAGCCACACGTTTTTGTTACGAACTATATCAAAATTATCCACAGTACATATATACATAATCACCACTATGAATACCACGAAACTATTTCATGCTAACAATTATAGGCCAAGTTCGGTTGGATATGATCCAAGAATCTCAAGCATATAATCAACTTCATTTTTCATCTAATGGCGACACCCTTAACTTCTTATGCCAAGTGACGGATTAATTCATCGTAAGTTGACAAAGTTTATGATCTAAGCACGAAAAAAGTAAAAATAGAGATAGAAGCAAGCATGAAACAAGAGAAGGACAAGAATATAATGTTGCCTTGTACGAAGTATACTCGTGTATAATTGTATAAGAGAGATACCAGTTGTTTGGAGAAGTCGGGACCGAGAAGCGCTATAAAAGATGCTCCTTTACTAGAATGATTTGGCTGGTTATCAAATTCCACTTCCTTGATCACTGTGTCGAGAGAGACAATGTCTGTTTAACACAAACTTGCTCTAAAATTAAAGCAAAAGTGTAGAATTTATACAAATAAAGCTCAAAATTCATAGCCGATCACGACTTGTTAATAATAACTATGCTGAGATATATGATCATGTCAAAATCTTAAATAAGGGTATCATATAAGAAGCCTTTCCATTTTCCAACTCTAGTTTTCACCTGCACGCCACTGCCGGCTCGCTGAGGAACCATTCCTAGGGAGTATTGAATTGGGTGTCTTTTTCTCTCAATCTTGGGCATTAGGACGAGAAGAGCGGTAACAACATTTTCCCCAAAACCGATCAAATTTTTCTGTATTTAACAAATTAAGCCCAGCAACAGAATTCCATGAACTATGATATGACTAGAATAACCAAATAACAGAACACGCTTCACTTGTAATTTGGAACGATTTTTTTCGTGATTTATTTTACTTACATTTCACCAAAGAATAAAAGGGATTGGAATTCATCAAATTAAAATATTATGTTCTGGCAATTTGCATGTTAGAATTCACCCTCATCATAAAATGCATCATACATTCATACTCCATAAACATTGTCTTTAAATAAAAACACGAATGCATGCAGTGCCATTTTTTGCCATGCATGACATATTTTCATTACAGGAATCTGTTTTAGTCAGGATTCGAGCCCGTCAATAGTGCATACACCATATTCTGGTAATTCAATCAAAATGATCATAGAAGTAAGAAAGTCATGGGTATCATGCATGATGTGACATTTTTGGTTTTTGGTCTAACGAAGCGCACCTGAGAGCTACTGTCCACAATACAGTAGAGGGGAGGGGGCGGTTCGAACCTGAGACCTATTATCCACAACACCTCCGTCATAACCACTAGACTAAAATGAATAAATGATGTAGTCAAAAAATAGAATTACCAGAGGATGGTGTATGCATGGGTATGGATGAGACGTTTGAGCATCCAATATCCATGGCTGCTTTCACTTCCTTCTTCTCTTGCTCCTTTTGCACAACACAAGTTTAGAGTTATACTCTTGCACTTATTATTATTACTATACTATTATTGATTGCACAAGTTAAGAGTATCGTCTTCCAAGTGGCAACTTTCAGGTATATGTCTTACATGCATCATCACTATTTGACTATGTTTATTTATGTTGTACTATTAATTTTACGTATTTGTTAAATCCCGCACATAAGTTTATTATATCCCACGTATTTTGCCCATATATAACCTTCATCTCAAAAAAAAAAAAAAATTTAAGAAAAAAAAAATGTGGTTCTCTCCATCCTTTGCCAAAACTAGCCAATTTACCAATGGCGTATCCAAGGGGGTGCGGTGGATGCACCTGCATCCCCCCTTTTCGAAATATGTATATATTTGTTCCAAAAATTAACAGAAACTCTTTAGTGCTGAGGTGGGTTGTTGCTAACATTTTAATTCTAATAGTCATAGGTTCGACTCCCATGACAGGAATTTTTTGCACTTTTATCAAATTAACTATAAATGTCTCTCTTTAATGTTATTTAAGAGTAATGTATATTTATGTTTTACTTTAACCTCGCGCTTTTTTTTTTTTGTGTTTAAAATTTTAATTTTGTTCGACAATTATCGATCGTAATTCACATATCACATATAATCTCCCCGTTTTAACGTCTGTTTTATTAACCCTTATCTTTTAATCGGTTTAATTGACGTTTTTTTTTCAAAGGATTTTTTTTTACAATTAGAGTTTGAATTGATACTGGATTACAATTAACTAGTACAGATCCCGCGCAATTGCGCGGTATATTGAGTTTTTATTTTTTCTAGTGTATTATTTATATATTTTTTTTTTTTTTTTGGTGTAATGTGAGCATTTTATTCATTAGGACAAAGCATACAAAGGATATTACATTCTAGCACACTCTTCTATCACATTTAGAAATGACCCATCTAACTAACATTTATGCCTAGTTTATGGAGCCATTCCTTATCCT
This sequence comes from Silene uniflora, assembly GCA_018983105.1. Taxonomy (NCBI): domain Eukaryota; kingdom Viridiplantae; phylum Streptophyta; class Magnoliopsida; order Caryophyllales; family Caryophyllaceae; genus Silene; species Silene uniflora. Next base: position 926 of record JAGPOY010004998.1, on the reverse strand, counting down.
TTTCTCTCATAGAAGTAGTAAAACAATATTGAACTCGAGCTTTTACTTCTTGCTGCACCTGCTGGACCAATTTTGCAGGCCTGACTTGTATAAACTCAAGTCTGCACCGGTTCCTTTCCCTCCATAACAGATACCAAACTGCCAATCTAGCCATCCTTTGAATCCTAGTCTGAATGACTCCTCTGCTGTAGTGACCTGTAGACTGTAACCATCTCCTAACCTGCAGATGCACCTCTTTGCTGTACTGACAATTCTGGAACAGGTGATCATGACTCTCCTGTCCACATTCACATAAGTAGCATTGATCAGTACTGCTAACACCATACTTCATCAGTTTCATTCTGGGGCTAAGAGCCTCCTGATGTATCAGCCATCCAATCATAGCATGTTTTGGAGTAGCCCATTTCACCCAAACATCAGCATACCACTGAACAGGTGGGTGTGTACCCTGTAACCAGTGGTAGCCAGAAGTCACTGTGTAATCTTTTGGAGCATGTTGCTATTTATTATTCACATAGCCAGCACTCAAGCAATCTCTCACCTTGCATACATTCCTCCAATTCCAGTTGGAATCAGGAGGTGGCTGGTATGTGTGCCAGTCTCTACCTTTTAAGTATATATGATCAATCCAAAGCACCCAAAGTTTATCTGCCTTTGTATAAATCCAATCAAACAGCTTCCCTACTGTTGCAGTATTCCACACCCCTGCCTGCTTTATCCCCAGACCACCCTCTTTTTTTGGACAACACACAGTGGTCCAGGCCACCAATGGAACTCTCTTATACTCAGCTGCTCCATCCCAAAGATAATTCCTACATAGAGCTTCTATTCTTGCTATTACACATTTTGGTAGGATAAAAATGGATGCCCAATAATTATGTAATGTATTCAGAACAGCCTTTATCAGTACCACTCTCCCTGCATAG
>JAGPOY010004997.1:0-11391 GCA_018983105.1 Silene uniflora | reverse complement strand
TATTCAGATCGTCACGACTCACAACCATCATCTCCTATTCAGATCTTCACCATCGTCGATCTTCTATTTCTTAATCAATTGAAGTCTTTTGAAGGAAGATTTTCAATATCTCGTCTCCTACCCAAATCACCATCAGGTATTATTTATGGTTTTTTTACGAAATTTGTTAAACCCAGATTAATTCACCATCATGTTCCTCCACAAAATAAATTTCCATTATTCACCATCATGTTCCTCCACAAAATAAATTTCCATTTTAGAAATTAATTCCTCCAACCCAGAATATGTTTGAATCAGGAAAAAAAAAAGAAAAAAAAGGGAATCAAAATATGTCAAAAGTAAATTCATTTTATAGATAATTAAAAAGTATAATCATTTTAGGTAATCCTCATATTTTATTTTATTGTGGTTTACAGTATAATTTATTGTTTAAATTCTTTATCATCCTCTCCTTTTTTTTTGACAGACATGGAAAAAAAATTGCAGAGCTTTCGTCCTTTTTTTGTTGCTGCTGTCCTTTTCATATGCTTCCAACCAGTAAGAGAGGCCGCCAGCTGCCGGGTCACCAACATTGCCCTTCTCTCAACTCAGGGTCAATAATTGCCCTTATCTAACTCAAGGTCACCAAAGGTCACCAATATTAACATCGATTTCTGAGTTAATTACGTCATTAAGGTGACCCAACAAGGTCACGACCCAGTAGGTGACCTTGCTTGGGCATGGTTTAAAAAAAGTTCTATTTTGGACAAATTGGTAAATAAAAACAAGTTGTTGGACAAATACACCAAAAAAGTGATCATCCCCTTAATTAATGTGTGCTTAAATATTCAACTTTTTAATTACACCATTTTTTTCATTGTATACTCCCCGGCTCCTGTTTGTTATCATTTGCGTTTTACATATTTGTCAATGTTCACTTTTTTCGTTAGTAGCTTTATTTGCGTATTTTTAAAATTATAAAATTTCGATATTTTTAATCCATTTATTAAGAAAAATCAAAAAAAATACGACCTCCAAATTATTAGAATGTCTAATAAATGAGAGATATGATTAAAATACTTTTTTTTTTATAAAATAAGATATTATTTTAGCGCGTGAAAATATTTTGACCTGTATTTGTTGTATATAAACATGACTTGACCTCGTTACGTATTACAAACTCGATATATATTTTGGTCTGACTCGTACATTCCGACCATACTTTCACCGATATCTATCGATCTAACTCAAATCTAATACATAGACATGTTTACCCCGTCTAGTTCTTCATGATTCTTACACCCGGCTAAATTATTGCAAAAACAATAAAATAAAAATTGTGTGGCAAATTAATTGACAAAACAATTTTCTTTTCAATGCTTTTTTTTATTTTTATTTTTGATGAGATTAACTTAATTAGTTACTTTTAATTAATTAATGATGAGAAATTTCATTTAAGTACTCAAATGGTCAAATTTTGGTGTATTTGTCCAACTCCTTGTTTTTATTTACCAATTTGTCCAACCTTCAACTTTTTTTACCAATTTGTCCACAACCTCCAACTTTTTTTACCAATTTGTCAATTTGGCCTAAATATCGTCGACAAATTATGTCAAATCGTCGTAACTCATAACAAAGATGATTAGTTTGCCAAAAAATCGATTCGATCGGGTAGTTTCATGCCATTCAATTATGTCAAACAATGACGTAAACGACGACGACGAATTGTTTTTCAAATAAGTGCACAATGTGGCGGATATGAATCGAGTCCTCAATCTTACGGTTGGAGTAAGACAACTCTTACCACTTGAGTTAACTCTTGTTTTTACGTGGATAACGTTGGAGAAGAGGTATATTTGAAGACTTGAGTTCGACAAAGACTGATTATATACGAGTACTTTATCAGTCAATTGTTCTTTCGATAATATTATCGGTAATCGCTTTCCTTGCAGACCGAGTAGATTGGGCCTAGTAGACATTGGACATGACTGCCCATAAACAACTCTACAAATAACACTTAAATACTATGTGTAACTACTATTCTATAAAATCGTCGTATGTTGTAAAGTGAAATTTATAAAAAGATTGTCAAAAAGTCGTAGTTTAATATTCAAATTTATTTTGATCATCGGAGATTTTATGAAGGTGAAGGATACATTTACTCTTAGGGCCATATCCGATTGCTGAGACTCTGAGAGGATAGGCGAGGTGGCGATCATCAAAGATTCTATGAAGGTGGAGGATACATTTACGCTTAGGGCCCATATCCGATTGTTGAGAGGATAGGCGAGGTGGCGTACAAGTTCGAGTTACCCGCTTCGATGGGCAAGATTCATGAAGTTTTCCATGTATCCCAACTCAGGAGGTACATTAGTGATTCTGAGCACGTGATGAGCCCGATATTTTGGAGATTGAGCTAGACCTGAGTCCTGACATACGAGGAGAGACCTTAGGAGGTACATTAGTGGTGCCTTTAGTGGAAGTTCCGTGGCGTTGCAACCGTTTCGAGGGGTAAACTTAGGAGACGGAATCTTCGATGCGCGATAAACATCCTCACTTCTTCGATTGTGGTAATCTGGCTTTTCCTATCTGCCTTCTTACTCCTTCAAGTTTCGAGGACAAAACTTTTTTCTTGTGGAGGAGGGTGCAACATCCCTATTTTCTAAGTTAGAATTTATAATTCTAATTCTTTCTCGTTTGGAATTATTAAGAATTTGGGAATTTAAATTAATTTAGTCCCTTTTCGCCCGCCATTTTCATAAAGCTCGTTTTATTAATTTTTATTAAAGAGATTTAAGTGTTTTTATTTAATACATTTCCAGTTTAATATTTCAAAATAAAACATGTTATTGGTTAATTTTTAGTCAGATTTCTAAAATGGACCGCTTATAACCCAAATGATCATTTATTGTTTCATTTTCGGAAAATCCATTTTTAGACTTCAAGTGGTGAGTGTGACTTTTATTTATCACACCTTCTTTTTGTATTTAAGTTGTTAATCATTTTATCTCTTTGCTAATTTTTCTTTTATAATAAAAAAAGGGAGACTTAGTCAATTTTATTTGTTGTTTCGGTGGATTCTTGTGAGGAAAATTAGGAAGATTTTGTTAGCCTTCTCATATCTTCTTTATCTCTCTTATTTTACAATAGTTCACATACATTCTCTTATTAACAAAAAATATAATTGATAGGCTATCGCACACCTATTCAAAAATACCCTAGGCACAACAAATTAATGTAGTATTAAGGGGTCGAATCCACAAGGTAATGGTAACTATATATGAATTGCTATGGCGAATTTCTATCAAGGTCGAATATCGAGTTGGTTTGATTTAGTTTGTATAGTCTAAGATGTAAACAATATAATTAAAGAAGTCTAGGGGAATTGGTTCACACATGCATTTATATATAAGAAACATGTCAACACTAAGAGTAGATAATAAAAACAATCAATTGCTTAGGCTAGACACCCGTCTCTCGACATTAGTATCAATCACCATAGAATGGGTCATAGAAGCTCTCGCACTAAGTCACCAACCCACTAACATATACAAAGTCTAACTCAAATCCATGCTTCACGACTTATAGAAATGAATTAACAAATTTAATCAATGAATATGGCCACTAAACAAAGATTAAGCATTATAAATCGAGCATATGTTATAAGCAAAAGATTAGAATTTAATCAATGTTGACAAATTACATTACATTTTATAGCATGACTTCCCAACCCCTTAGACAAATGAAACTACTCACTCATAGTAAAATGTAAACTAACAACATGTGATAGATTAAACATGATTATAATGGAATGATATTTGTCTAAGTGGTTGATAAGAGATTTGATATTAGAAATGACTAATAGAGAAACTAACATGTGAATAACTTTAACAATGAAATGAATAACAAAACGAATGTAAATTACTAATAACGAAATAACGAAATGAAAACAATAATAAACTAAGATAGGAATTACCGAAATGTAGAACAAAGAACTTGTAAATAAGAACAAAGAACTAACCCAAGAACAATATAAGAACTTTGTGAGAGAAATTTTTATTATAACTTGAGAAAGATCAAAATAAGGGAAAGATTACATATAAGATTACAAGAATAATATGAGAGTTTTCTAATTTGTAAAGTGTGTAAAATGTGTCGCATGCACCTTCCTATTTATAGTAGAATAGGAGGTGAAACGTAAACAAATGAGAAGAATCCAAAGTTGCTAGATCACGGCCGTCCCGATCGGGATCACCTCGTCCCGATCGGGAACGTAGGTTCCTCGGTTAATTCTGATAAAGCCTTGATTAATTGCACATGGAATCCAACGGGTGCCATTACTAGGGTGATTAACTACATTTTGCATGGTAATTAACACTTATATTAGTGTTTTAAGCTAACATTTGTATTTCTAGTGTATCTGGTGGCTCTAACATGTTTTGTAGGAACACTTAGCTGTATGAGCTAAAAACCACAAAAATGGATCACTACTAATACAAGGCTAAGTACGAGCTTAACTATGGACTAGCATGGAGCATAATTATGGATTGCATGACTATTTGATGGACCAAATTACAACAAAAAGGTAAATTTGAAGTCAACTAAAGTCAAGCCCATATTTTAGAAGTCCAAAATATGGGCTTGACTTTAGTTGACTTCACATTTACTTTTTGTTGTAATTTGGTCCATCAAATAGTCATGCAATCCATAAGTATGCTCCATGCTAGTCCATAGTTGAGCTCATACTTAGCCTTGTATTAGTAAGGTTACTATGGTCGAAAAATTAAGCAATTACTGCAGCAGACAGGGATCGAACCCCCTGTCCAATGGTAATTAGCCTTGTATTAGTAGTGATCCATTTTTGTGGTTTTTAGCTCATAAAGCTAAGTGTTCTTACAAAACATGTTAGAGCCACAAGATACACTAGAAATACAAATGTTAGCTTAAAACGCTAAGATAAGTGCTAATTACCATGCAAAATGTAGCTAGCAAAGGGGATTAAAAGTGTATAAATTAAGCACTTATCAATAATAAAAAAAATCATACCCTAAACTACTACACACATATTGTCGTGACATTGCTTCATCATCACCATCATTACATCTCATTCTGCCGTCACGTTAATAATTTTTACGTATGTGCTTGCCTTCTTGCTTCTCGTTTTCGTTGCATAAATAATTTTAAGAACGTGCTTGCCTTCTTGCTTCTTTATTAGGATCGATCTTCTTTTGTCATCCGTTCATCCTATTATAAGGGTAATTATCACCCTTAAATGTTGACTTATAATTACTTTTGTTTTTCTTTAATTAGTATATGATTTAACCATATATGAATCTTTGTTTGTGAAGGATTTCGTGACGATCCACACGAGGACGAGTACGTAATTAATTCGAATAGCGATTAGACATAACTCTTAAGGGCATGACTCGGCATTTCAATGGTTACTGTTGAGTAGTTTCTTGTTGTTTTAATTAATCGTTGTTTTATTCATTTTTTCATATATTATTTGTATGTTTTAAAATTTTAATCTTATGGCATGAAAGTTTCTGGTGTGTAATCATATGTCAAAATATATTTTATTTGTGTATTCTGTTTTAAGTATTCTTTTTTTTAGATGTATAATGTATTGTTGTTATTGTTTATATTGCAATATATCGATTTCTAGGGTTTTAAAATACTAAACATAATGAAATCGAAAAAAAAGGGGGTCTTAAAATATACCATAGGATCAGAATAAAATCATCAAGACTAATTTTCATCATTTTTAGTATTTTAAAATACTAGAAATCGAAATATTGCAATATAGACAATAACAACAATACATCTAATAAAAACAATACTTACATATGATGAATATATACATAAAATATATTTCGGAAAATTCACGTGGTACCCTCGAACTTTACCATTTTGCACGTAGTACCCAACTTTTTAAGTTTGTGTACATGATACCCTACACGTTTGATTTTTATGCACAACATGCCCTTTTTGTAGCCGTAAAAAAACTCAATTGTGCATAACTCCTAGACCGGAATTCAGAATCGCCCAATGTTTTTTCCTAAAATGATTATCTCGTTATAATCTACGATTTGAGAAAAAAAAAATTGTCGACTGACATTTTATAGGGCTTTTTGACGAAAATATCAAATCAACTATATCTCCGATCTTAAATTTATGAATGACCGTTTTCGTTTTATCAATTTATAGATCTCCAAGAGGTAATCAATTTGAAAAAAAAAAATTAGTCAATTCCGATTTATGGTCTATGATTTATGCTCAATTGAAAATTTTAAGAACGATAGAAAGGGCACGTTGTGCTTGAAAAACAAATTTTAAGGATATGATGTGCACAAACTTAAAAAGTTGGGTACCACGTGCAAAATGACAAAGTTCGAGGGTACCACGTGAATTTTCCGTTTGACATATGATTAAACATCAGGAACATCCATGCCATAAGATTAAAATTTCGAAACATACAAATTATATATCAAAAATTGAATAAAACAACGATTAATTAAAACAAGCAACTATTCAACAATAACAATTGAAATGCCGAGTCATGCTCTTAAGAGTTACCTCTAATCGCTATCCAGATTAATCACGTGCTCGTCCTTATGTGGATCGTCACGAAATCCTTCAGAAACAAACATTCATATATGATTAAATCATATACTAATTAAATAAAAATAAAACTAAATATAAGAGAACGATCAAGGGTGATAATTACCCTTAGAATAGGATGAACGGATGATGAAAGAAGAGCGATCATAATCAAGAAACAAGAAGGCAAGTACGTAAGTAAAATTATTTCCCACCCAAAATAAAGAAGTAAGAAGACAAGCATGTATGCACGTACGTCAAATAATTACGTACGTACAAATTATTGAAGTGATGATGAATTACTCACGGCAGGTTTGAGAGGATTTCTTTAGGTTTAGTTTCTCCTTTTTTGTTTAATTGTCAATGATAAAAAGTTAGGAGAGTTTAAGGGAAAATAAAATGAGAAAATGAAAATAAAATAAAATCTTACTGTTAGCTAGCATAACAAGCCAAGCAAGCAACCATCCAAAATATCTTCTCCAAATTTTTAATAAGTGAAATGATTAAAGATGAGATGTTAACAATTACGGAGTATTATAAATCTTGAATTAATAAGAATAAAACAAATCATCATCATCATCATCATCATCATCATCATCATTATCATTATATTTATTAAAGCAAAAGCCATTAACCGTCAGAATACTCCCAAATGCTGACGTGTCAGGCTGTAGGCGATTAACCGTATATTATACTCAGACATACATACGCTGATACGGATACATTAACATTAAAGTTACGGAGTATAAATAAAAGAAAAAAAAACTACCACTACTCCACTAGCCCATTTTCCTCCTTGATTTTATTATCCCGTTCTCACTCCTCTTCGTCAACCTTCAACATTTAACCTCTCAGGGCTCTCTCTCACTATTACCAGCGACACTCATCTCCGGCCAGATTATTTAGCGACTCCGGTGAAACCTGATTATTGATTACCTCTGCTTTGGTACCATAAATGGCGAATCCGTTACCGTCGGTTACCTATTCGGTAATTCAATTATTTCTTCTTAATTCCTTTTAGGTGATGCGTAGTTTTTTTTTGTGATGTAATTTGGGGATTAATTATTAATTATTAATGTTTCTCCTGGTGATTTTGAAACCCTAGCATGATGATCTTTCAAACTCTAGGATGATGGCAACATTATTTAATGCTGTTTTCTACTGTTTAAATTTTGGTACCATAAGGTTTTGTATGATTGTGATTTAAGGTGGAATTTGAAGAACCCTTCGTTTAACTGTTATGGAGTTATTGGCCGAAAAAGTTAGGGGATCTTTGGAGTTTGATTGATTTTTAATCCTCTAATTGCTGTTTGAATCCAATCCAAATTAATGATGGTAGTATAGAACACTGAGTTTTGAGTGAGAGTGTGGGACTGGGGAGTTTATTTGATAGTAAGGAGCGGGCGTGCAGTAAACATTATACTCCCTCCGTCATAATCATTTGTTTGCGTTTGATTAAAATACCCCTCACAAACAATAAAAAAAGGCAAACAAATGATTGAGCCAAAGGGAGTACTTCGTATGACATTATTCTGATTCATTTTTTTTGTTATCTTAGTCATTCTTTGCTCCCATATTCCTCTTATATACTCCATCTCTCATTCATAGATAATGATATTTTCACAATCCTATAATAGTCATTTGCTTACATTTTGTTTCACCTTGCAGAAATAGCTACCTAATAGATTTTGAAAAGTTAGTTGGCCGTCAATAGCGTTCTCCGATGGATGAAACAGAAGTAAGTTAGCTATCTCTTGCCGTATACGAGTATATTGTTTGTGTAGTTGTTGCTACTATCAATTACGTGACTCCTTAACAAACAGGAAAAACCTTCATCAATGTTTTAATTTATACTCTATAGGCAGTTTCAGTATATCTCACATTGATAGTCTCAATACTTATTTACATGCCTTTCCATCTCCTGCATTAGCTCGCTTCACCATTATTGTATACCTGATAAGCTATATCTTTTGTTCAACTTTTCATATTTGTGCATTTTATTTGGAGTCATCGTTATCCTGCTCAGTCTCCGACACTGTGACGTCGAGTAATAGTATATTAAACCATCTTTATTGGTCATTCGTCTGTTGTGTCGCGAGCAATTAAATTTCAAGGGAGAGATTACAATTCTGCCCAGTAAGACTATAGCTTTTGTTGTTATTTCCCAGTATATGTAAAATAGTTAATTTTAAATTTTTGATGAATTTGTCTTAAATCTAAGAGTACTTTCCAGGCCATTTGCTTCAAAGGACAAAGCTTCTTGAAATTTATCACAATGCTAAGCAACTTATAAAGTGGGTATGCATTAATTGATGTTAAGTTGTGCTCATATTTTGAAATTTGTTTATGTGGATATCTAAATAAAGTGAATTCATGTTTGTATTCGTTCTACCGGTTTTGGTATAACTTTTCTTTTGAGCATCTAAATGAATGCAATATAATTTGATTCTTTGCTGAACTTTTACTTTTGGATGCAAAGAGTTACGCCAGGTATCAATATGATGAAATAGGTTAAAGATCATGTTTTCTCACTTAAAATAGGAAGGGGGTTCAAAAGTATTTTGCTTCCCAACTCTTGATTTTTCCCTTACAACAAGCATGGGTCCAGAAGCATGAATTACTTAAAATATACATCAAACTTATTCCAATTGTCTTAACCAAATCTTTTCTCATCTGAGTATAGATCTGGAAAGTTTGACGCCCCGGGCCATGAGGCGTATCCAGGTCGAGACACCAAAGCACAGCTAATTAAGGATGAGATTGACCGACTCGACGACCACCTTGAACAAGTGCTTGAGGCTTTCGTGCGAACCAAGGTCGAGACACCAAAGCACAGCTAACATCTTGCCACAACAACCAATTTTTGAGATGAGAATGGAACCAAGATTAGTACAGTGCCTAGGCGTTAAACACAAAAGGGAGGACATCAAACTCTGAGGATTTAAGGCGTAGGTAAGTAATATTGTACTCCGTTAATGATACGAAGTCCAACTCGCTAACTCTTTTGCCCAACTGAATTTGCCAATGCTAAAACACAAACTGTTGTCTCTTTAGAGATTGGATCTTCGTCTGAGTCGTACTTTGTTCAAGTGTACATACAAATCTCACTCATTTTTTGTACACGAGTAACTTATAGCATAACCAAGGCATGATGGTGAAAAATAATGTCAGTGGTAGGTAATGGTGTGATTAGAAGATTCCCACTGTGAACGTGTTTGTTATAGACTTTGCTTATATCCAACTCCCTTACCCCATCATAGCATTCATAAGTAAATACGTAAAGCTAATTAGCATGAGCAAGTTCGTTCCCTTATATTGTATTAGTTTGCATTTGTATACCGACTTTGAGACACTATTTTTTCTGGCATTTTACATTGCCGAGTTAATAATATCTACTCTAGCTATGAATGTATGAGAGTTAAGATGGCGGCGTGGGTGTCTAAACTGTGTATGAATTAATTACTTGACTCGAATTGTAATTTACAATAGCAATGTATTACTAAAGTGCTAAACTGATTTAATCACCTGAACCATTATGTGGATGTGGAAAACCGGGGTTCCTTGGAAAAGGAAAGGGGTTTTCATTTGAAAAGAGTCGCCACCAAATTTTAGGAAAACTTGGAAACCTTTTGAGAAATGAGTTCGTGTGAAAGTACGTGATGGGAAGTTCGTTAATAAAACACCCACCCCCGCCCGTTTAAAACGGCCTCTACTAAGGAAAACGATGGCTAATTTGGAATAGTAATTTGATCGCCGTATGTAGTGCAACCATGTTCTTTGAGCCTAACATGTGAATTCGGTTTCTAGTGGTTTAATGCATCTAAGCTAACTTCGTCGAAGTGATTTAGCATGTGAGGTTGATTAGCTATTCTAGCAAGCAGTCACAACATGGCTTAGATGGGAGTTGGGGAGCCGTTGGGGAGCTAACTATTACAACCCAGGCAATTCTTGCCGACTCGATGCGCAAACAAGTGAAAATAGATACAACTCGATCTATATACAATTGCTAACAATGCTACGACACACGCCTAACTAGGCGTCTAACTTGACGTGGGAAACGTGCCAATGGGAAAGCCATGGCTCACATGGGACTTCGTCCTTGGCTTTCTCATTGCTTGTTGCACAATCGCTTTGGTTTAACCAATTAAATACAATCGATTTAATTGACTAAAACAAAGGTTTTGAAAATCATTTTGACTCAAAATAAAGGACTAACTAGACCCTTATTATAAGTTACGAATTACATGGCTTGAATTAAATTACAACCAACGATTAATTACAACGATTAAATAACAATAACAATTGAAATAAACCGCAATAACTAAACAATCAAACAATAATAATAAGGCACGATGGCCGAGACAACACAAGCAACACACGGCCAAGCACACGGCCACATATGGGTGATCAATTGACTATTCTAGTCATCGAGTGCATGAGAATGGATGCTAAGCATGCGCATTCTAACTAGCGAGAAAATCGTCGTAGGAAAGATGAATTCATTAATCTTTAAAGAAGTTCATTTAATCCTAGGTGAAAGTTGTGTATGACCTAATAAATGTCTAATTCATTAATCCGTATTCTACAAATTAATTAGGTCAAGTATCAAATCACGATTTAAACAAACAATATACAATATTACTTCGTAATAAAACAACCAATTAATCATGTGAATCAATTAAGCTAATTATTTCATAACTAGACATGTGAAACTAATTCATGCAATTTAACTAACATAAAGACTTCATCTTTAACATAATCTATTTCATAGATTAAACATAATCAAAATTAAACTAATTAAAACATAATTAA
>JAGPOY010004996.1:8527-19918 GCA_018983105.1 Silene uniflora | reverse complement strand
GCCCTTGAGGTACCAACCACAAGAAGAGAAGGATAGCGATGATGAGGATGTAGGTGAAGATGCTAGGGCACCACGCCGACAACAAAGAGCTCCACCCAACATCGGCATTCGCCCACCTCATCCGGAGAACCCCTCCTACATACATGTACCACCCTACCCCTACCAACATGTGCCATACTTGGAGCGCTACCCCACTAGGCCGGCAACAATTGAGACCTTGATGGGGATGATGAGCAACTTTGATGTCAACGTGCACAATGGTAGGGTAGACAACTACCTTGCCCAATATCCCGGTTACTACCAAATGGCTCAACAAGGGCACATAGACCCAAGAGGACCATTAGCCTCTTGGGCACAACCGGAGATCTTATTCCCCATCTACGGCGGCCAAGAAGGCCAAGGGAGCCGCGGAGGACGTGGAGGACGTGGCGGGTACGGTGACTATGGTGGCCAAGAAGGCCAAGGAAGTCGGGGAGAACGTGGAAGACGTGGTGGGGGCGGCCACTACTATGAAGATCAATTTGACCATTGACCCTCCACCATCCACTACCCCCTTGTATGATATTCCTTACTCTTTCTCTCTTGTTTTTAACTTTGCATTGTACATAATACTAACATACATTCTTGCATAATCATTAATGATTAAACCTCTTCCTTTTTGCACTGGCAATAGTGTTTCATTTGGTCTGGGGAGGTTTAACCATAGATGATTCATAAATCAAAAACCCAAAAACATGTATTTATTTTTCAAATATTCAAAAAAATCCAAAAATATGTCTTTCATTTTCATTCCCGACTCCTACCTTGTACATTGAGGACAATGTCCGAAATAAAGTGGGGGATGGGAATTTATATTCCAAAATCCATAAAAATTTGAAAAGTTTCGAAAAATCTCAAAAACATGTTCTTTTCTTTTCATAAAACCAAAACCCCTAAAAATCGAAAATACAAAATCCAAAAACATGTTCTTTACATTTGTAGTGTAGAATTGTATATACTTGTGTGCTATTGTTCTCTTCTCATATAGGTACAACACTTCATTCGAGACATTAGCAAGGGAAATATGAAGACCGCTTGGTATGATCGTTCTAAACCCTTTTTCCCTTCCATTTCTTTTCACTATGAGGAGGATGAGCCTATATGTCAAGGAGGATGTTGTGTGTTTTTGTGTTGCGGTTTGTGTACCTATGTGTTGTTAGGAGCTTGCATTTAGATTAGATGGCATGTAGTTTGTTAGAGCATTTTGCATTAGACTTGTAATATAATTAGTTGCATCATGGCATGTAGTTGCATTTAGGAAAAACTTTGTGAAATGCCTAATTAGGAAGTTTGACAAGTGTACATAAGGCCCTTGTAGATATTCTTTCTCCTTGAGACTTTGTTTGCTAGAATACCTTAAAGACACCCTAGGTTGTGCCCTACTAGTATCTTTTGACCCATGGACTAAGGCCTACTCTAGAGTACCTTGTGGTGTGATAATTCTTTGGCTACCGTTTATTCCTAGGTGACTCTTGATGCCATGCAACCGTTCTTTCATTCTACCATCATCATATTGTTAACCAAAAGGGAATGGGCACAAAAATGAAGTTAAATTGAGTTCCAAGTTCAATCAAAGCCAAAATGTTTGCATCAAAAAGGAAGCAAAAATAGACTCCTATGCTTTTCTAGAGTACGTACCCTCGCTACATATGGGGCTACTCTATTATCCAAAAATGTCGAATCCAAAGGTGAAAGGCAAAAATGTCAAAGTATCAAATGCCAAATCAATCAAAAATGGCAAGAAATGTTCTTAAAAGTCAAATGTTACGAAAATGGGGGGAAAATAACCGGAAAGCAAACTACATATGTGAAACTCATACATATCTTGAACCCTTTATCCATTGATGATCCTACTTTTGTTGCATGGTGGAGAGGGGACGACCCTTTTTCTTGTCTAGGCAAGAGGGGAATTCCGCGATCCTACAGTGTTTTTTAACGCCATAGGGAACCTACTCTTGACGAAAGCATTTAGCAATTGTGGATAAAAGTAGCCTAGTTTGACACCACTTGGAGGTGACTTGTTTGTATCCTCTTGGACTTAGTAGCTTCGAGAACTAGTATCTATCGTGGAATGTGTACCCTTGAATTACTTCCCTTTTAAATGATTTCCGCCACATAGATGAGGAAAGTGGTGATTTCTTTTGTTGATGCATCCATTACTTATTTTGTGTGCTTAATGTTGGATGCATCGCCATTTTGGCAAGCCCCACCTTGCCTTGCAAGAAGGTATCCTACCTCATGGATACTTTGTTGTGAGTTGAAGGGGCGGAGTGAGACCCGCTAATTGTCTCATATCGGATATGCTATCAGGATTAGTCTAATAAGGGTCATGGTTTTTGTTCACCTCTTTGCTCGGGACGAGCAAAGGTTCGGTTTGGGGATATATGATGTGACCGTAATAGTTGCACTTTTACCCCCTTAACGAACCTAGTTTCACATGCTTTTACGCACTTATTAGAGTCCTTTCATGCTCTTCAGCTTCCTATTTGCTTTTCTATTGGTTTTGGCTTACTTGTAGGCGGAGGAGCTAAACCGCGCATAAATGGAGTATTTCGGAGCTAAAATGACGATATCCAAGGACCTACCATGTAGAGGAGACGTAACCGAAGGCCTAAGTGAAGAATTAGAGCAAAGAAGAGGAGCCCCCACGGCCTAGGAGTCAAGCCGTGCTGATTTCGAATCAGCTGGGGCAAGAACAGCATCATATCATGTAGCAAGGTCGTTGTTGTTCTTTAGTGCGTTGCTCCAGTGTTTATCAAACCGAAAGGCATCACTGTATAGCAATAGGTTCCCCACTGCGCAGTGAATGCCATTTTGTGCATATCTTCCTCGGCCATTTTTATCTGGTTGTAACCGGCATATCCATCCATAAAGGACAGTAATGCGTGATTTGCGGTGTTGTCAACCAAGATATCGATGTGAGGTAATGGAAAGTCGTCCTTGGGACTAGCTTTGTTCAAATCTTGAAAATCCACACACACGCGGACTTTTCCGTCTTTCTTCGGCACTAGCACTACATTTGCTACCCAATCTTTGTATTCCGACACTTTGATCTTTCACCTTCAATGACCACTCCGCAAGCATACGACGGAGCTTCTGCTTGAATGGCTTGAATCCCGGCTTGATCGGAATTCTATGCTCTGCGATTCCTCTATTAATTCCTGGAATATATTTATAGGACCATGCGAACACGTCCCTAAACTCACTCAACAAATCAACGAAACCTTGCCTTTCGGTCGAATCCAAAGTAGTTCTTATCTTCAGTTCCCGTGGTTCTGATAAGGTTCCGATGTTGATAGTTTCGGTGTCTTCGACCACCGAGTTTCTTTGATCATATTCTTCTAAACCCTTAACCAATTGAAATGGTTGTTCATCCTCTTCTTCGATTTCACTTTGTTGATCCTCAGTCTCATTCTCAATGTCACTACTAAAACAATTATTTTCAAAAATTGAATTGTAATGTAAATAAGACAAGTCGTAAGCAAATCGGTTCATATTATTATTATTGATTTGAAACTGCGCAAAGTGCGCTAACATTTGAGCCAACTGATCTGAGGTCAGAGGCGGGATAGTGGGAGTACTCGAGACAGGCCTCGGAATACCAGAATTAGAAAGGGGTACATTGAAAGGAAAGACTGGAGAGGGGGTAGCTTCGACACCTAGCTCCTTAGACTCGATCCTAGGACACTTGTCAAACTCCGACTCAGAATCAGACTCAGATTCGGAATCATCCCCTAGCTTGAACATTTCTCCTTCTCCAGTTGTCAACTTGAAAAGTAATCCTCTGTTGTTAGCCCACTTGATAGTTTTCCTCCATCCCGTAATAGTCCTCTAAGGATCTACATCGGTGATGAGGGTAGAAGGGTCGAAACGATCGCTCCTTAGAATCATGGTTACCAAATCTTCGTTCGGTATTACTTCTTTCTTTTCTTCTCCAAATAGGAGACTCATGGCTTTACCGTCTTCGACAGGTTGGCTCTTTTCCGAAGCCATTGCGAGTACATCACCCGGGATGTAGTGACAATCTTGGAATACTTCGATCCCTGGAATCAATCTTTTGCTACCCCAATCGTAGATAGGCTTGGGAAAATCCAAGTACGGTTCTACTTCTCCAGCCTTTACGAAATACCCATTAAGTGTCATTAGGTATGGTTCCATTTCGATCCCGTTGTCTTCGACCGATCTTTTCTTCTTCTTAGCAAGATCCTTTTCAGTAGGCTCATATCCAAGCCCAAATGTCACTCCCTTCGGAACTGACGGTTTCAAAACAAAAGTATCTTCTTTTCGAGGGTACATGGAGAAGCCAAAGTACTTCCCGGTTTTTAGCATTATCTCACATACGCGGCTAGTAGTGTATAGGTCCATGCCTTAAATTCCAAAGCTAGACTCGATTATTCCTACTACCTCGAAACCGCAGGTATCATCAGTGGTTCCGATCTTGACTTCAGAGGTGATATCTCCGCCTGCCACGGTAAATGGTGTGGCGTAAATTGCTACTATAGTCCCATTAAAAGGGATCTTGATCTTTCGATGTAAGGTGGAGGACACGGCCCCTATTGCATGAATCCATGGTCGACCCAGGAGTAAGTTGAAAGACGAAGCTACGTCAATTACTTGGAAACTGACCCTTCTCTCAATTGGGCCAGCCTGAACGGTCAACTTCAGGAGCCCAGATACTCGGCGAACCGTCCCGTCGAAAGCTCGAACTGTCTGGGTGGTAGGAGTGAATTATTTCTTGTCAAGGCCTAAGGTGAATGCAGTCCTTAGAGGCAAAACGTTTACTGCTGACCCGTCGTCGACAAGGGTCATTGGGATATGCTTCTAAAGGCAAGTCACTGCAATGTACATGGCGAGGCAATGCTTTGGCCCCATGGACGGCAAATCTTCATCAGAAAATGTTATGGCATTCGTGAGTCGAGGTTGACCCGACGCGATGGAGCTAACCATATCATTTGGAGTAGTACTTGGAGATATCGTCATTTTCATCAAGGCTTGTAGTAGAGCCTGCCTGTGCTCGAAAGAACTCAAAATTAACTCCCAAATAGAAACATCTGTCTTGGTCTTTTGTAGTTGCTTAATGAGGGAAGCCTCTGAGGTCGACCCTTCATTAAGAACCTCGACCAAGGTGGGTTCCTTATCCTAAGGGGTGGTAGCATGACTAGCCTTTTCCACCCGAATTGGACGACCGGATCGAGTCAGGAGATTAGACTCGAAGGCCTCTCTTCTCATTTTCAAGACTTCGTCTCGAGTGCGCGGAACCGAAATTCCTTTCTCCGGGTATATGTCATCTTCGTCATCATTCCAAATGCCGTTAACTTCGTTAGGATTTGGTAGCATGTAGGAGGTACAATCGATAGCAAAATTCCTGATTCGAACTTCGTTCTGCAGCTAGGATTAGCGGCTGGGATCGGAAGCGTTCCGTTCTCGATCATGTCTTGTATCTCATGCTTCAGGCGATAACAATTTTCGGTGTCATGTCCCTTGCCTCGATGAAAGGCACAATATGCGTCAGCCTTATACCACCTATTTCGTTGTTCCAATGGTGGTTCAGGAGTTGGACCAATGGGCTTCAATTTTCCTTGACTCGACAACCTTTCGAGAGCATAGGCATAAGTGCACCCTATGTCAGTAAACATTCTTGGGCTTGATCGTTGCGGCTTCTTAGGAGTTCCTCCTAATAAACTTATGGCTTGAACATGGTGCGTACTGGCAGATGTTTTCGCCTTGGATGAGGAGGCGCCCGTGTATCCCTTAGGCTTATCCTTTTCAGCAGCGCGAAGGTCATCTTCGATTTTCCTTGCACTTCTAGTCAAATCTTTAAATGTATGTACTGAAATTTAGGTATTTCAATTTGTCAAGATAGGCAGGTTGGAGATTCTTCACAAACTTGTCTACCATTTCTGTCTCGTCAGGCTTTCTAGCCAACTTCACGCTTTCAGCGCGCCATCGGGCTAGGAATTCAGTATAGCCTTCTTTTTCCTTATGAGTCATAACCTCGAGAGTCCTCATAGTGGTTTGGATCTCGGAGTTGTCAGCATAGTGCTTACAGAATTCTACTGTAAGGTCTTCAAAAGTTGGATAGTTCTTCAAATCTAGATTATAGAACCATGCCTTCGGATTTTACTCCAAAGACTGAGCAAAAATAGAAGAGAGCATACTTGCAGGTACCCCCTTTAGAGCAAGGTTCTCCTTATAAGCCCTAATGTGTTGCAAGGGATTCTCAGTTCCTTTAAACTTCGGAATGCCAGTAAGTACGAAGTTTTTGGGCAGTTGGTCTTAGACTGGAGAGTAGGCCCTAACATTCTCAAAGTGAACACTTTCACCTCGAGATAGCTTCATGTGGTCTTCCATTAGCTTGAACCTTTTCTCAAGTTCAACCATTTCAGGCGAGATGGATGGGACTTCTTCCCCCTTGATCTTTGTTTCAATGGCTCCCAAACGAGCTAGCACTTCCCCCACAGTTTCAGTAAGCTTGTTAACAGCGTCTTCCATTGCTTTTCCCCTTGTCTTAGGCGGCCTTTCTACAATAAAACCCCAAATTGATCAATATTTGAACTAGGAACCCCTGCACAAACAAGGACTTGACCTAAACTTGACTTTGACTCGGACTTGACTCAAAGACAGACTTAGACCCAGGAAATGAGCAAACTGGCTCACTTGAAAGGGGTCTCACGTGTGGTGGAGGGTCCTAGACCTAACAAGGACTATGACTCGACTCAAGCTAACTTCATAACTTAAACTTGACCTCGACTGGGTGCGACTGACCTGTGATTGAACCAACTTGGCTCATAGCTCCATGGGAAACGTCCCACGTGTCCTACTTAGGACGTTTCTGTGGTGTGACACTTGACAAAATGGTCGACATACATGACTTGGACCCAAGAGGTGGCTTGGGTGACCCCCAAATGGGTCGTGTACACGGCTAGACATGGCTCACTTGAGCCCTAGACATGGCTAAACTTGACTCTACACCTATTCTAGGCTTGGGTTTGGTTTAGTGGAAAATCATTTCAGAATCGATTTGAAAATGGATGATTGAAAATGAGATTTTAAATGGGCAGCATTGTAGGAAATCATATTTCACATTATACTCATATCTCATATGAGTGTTTAAATTTATAATCATAAATTTAGGATCTTATGCATGCAATAGAAAAACATAAGAAAATAGAAATCGGTTTATCATACCATCATCAATGGACCGATTTAGGGCACAAGTAAGGTCTCCTACCTTCACTTGTTCTTGAGCTACAATATGTATTAGGATGATCCACCAAGACCCCAAAATAGAAGTCCTCCTCTTAGTTGCACCAAGATTTAACTCAAACAACTACTACTAATATTGACTAGATATGTAGTAGTAGTGTTCCTTAATTAATACTATTATTGTTCAAATTACTACTCTAGTAATATATATGAATAATAGTAGTAGTGTGAGTTGTAGAGAGATTATACAGGTTTTGCATGTGGAGAATATATGCAAAATATGGCATAAACTTAGTCTAAAATATGAGCAACCAAGTGCTCATATTTAAGCACTCTTTTATCGACCAAAACAAGGTCTAGTGGCCTCTCTATTGCTTATTTTAATACCATGCATATAGGTGTAGAGTAGTCTAGTGTAGGTGTGTCATACTAGGTGCAATTATGATGTTTATGGCATCTTCCAATTGCTAAATGACAAAAACCAACAAAACTAGAGTATGCAACATACTCCACGGTTCACTTGAGGTAAAATGGGTCCATTTTTGTCTTATAATATTTGTCCCACAAATGCTTATAAGTCTTATGCTTAATTATCTTACATAATTAAGTATTAATTTGATCATATAACAATTATGTGATACAAATTAATAAAAAATATTCACTCAACTTATTGAGTAATATTTTACCATTATATCAACATATAATGGGTCCCATAATTACTAGTTAGTTAAATTTATAACCTCTTGTAAATATAAATAACTAATTGTCTCTACCTCAAAATCTTTATGAAACCTCAACTAATTTAATAATACTCAATTATTAAATTAAATCTTATTTAATCCCATTAAAATAAGACGTAAACTTTATTTGTCAATTATCGCATAATTGAATAATAAACCACAATTGACTCGAGTTCAAACCTCAAGTCCAATTGTTAACACACACTATTTAAATAAGGAATTAATTAATCTATATCGCATATAATTAATTAATTATCTATTTGGGTCGCATCCTTTAGGTGTGACCTTAAGGGATCAACTGACCACCACCGTTTTCACGCCAGTAACGTCAAACTCTAGTCAGCCAATCGTTACCGATTATGTTAATCAGTTGACTATATAATATATCATCCCTTGTGTATTCATTTAATGAGATTTATTTAATTATGTGTTCACACAATAATTATGTGATCACACTATTGTTGAGGACACTCACTCCAACAATCTCCCACTTGTCTCGGACAAGTGTGCGTCACCAATTCTCTTGTCCTATTACAATCTCCCACTCAATGCAAGGTGTCTTTCAGGTCGCACTTGCAATTGATCATATCTAGAGTGGTTTCCTCGATCTGGAGAATAACTGATTGACCGGAATTATCTACCATAGATACCTTCCGAGCGTGGCCACGCATTTCCAGTTATCTACTCCTCGAGTGGCCTTGAGATTTTTAACAACCCTGACAAGGGGGTGGACAATTCCTCTTGCACTTATTCCCTTCGACTAGCCATAGCTCATCATAACCCAAAATATGCCCGTATAAACCCCAGTTACGAGGGTGTTAGGACATGAATCAAAGTTACTCTGAAGCCATGCTCCCTTAGGCGAATAGTCAATAGTCAAAGAATTGACTCATTCAGAATACGATAGTAGCTCCCGCCACGACCAGGCTATTTATATAAAAATTGCCAGAGCTCTATAAGCGGTCACTGCCCGACAGAGTGTCTCATACAGTCTGCCTATGTGATCGACTAGTCATCCCATATGACTTTATGGCACTTGAACTTGCCATCAATCGCATCACACTCAAGTCACTTCGAGACGTCACCTCATTTTAGCAACTAGGGGCGAATACTATGTTAATCCAGTTCACCTTAATTGGGTTCATGACTTGTCTCTACAACCCATTGGATTTAACAAAGTATTGGGTGAGTTATAGAAAACTGAAACGATAAATGTGATTATCACATGCGAGTAGTCAATACCTGATTACTACTCCATATTTTATAATCCAAACTTGATCTTGTATGTAGTCGTTTATCGCAACTCAATTGAAATGACATGACTCATCATGTAAAACCTATAAGAAGGTTTTGGTTAGTAGGTATTAGTCAACACTTGACAACTAACTCAACCTTCCTACATACATGTTTTCCTTTGTAATACATACCTTTGCATTACAAAACTCTCTGAGTACTCGTCTAGATCCAATCTAGACATGGACTCTAAGTCTTAGAATAGCTCCCACTGTTTTCACAGTTTGCGGGACTCATCCCTCTTACACATCTCATGATGCAAGTGTACTCAATTACCGTTTTATACTTGTTTCGTTGTTCTTTATTGCCTAGAACAAGTCTAGCATATTTACTCCTTGATAACATAGCCATATTGGTTCATCGACCATCTTTATGTGTTTCAAATATGGTTTTGTCGGAAACCATACGCAATCTCAATTTTTCACTTGTGTAGCACCCTTACACAATAAAGTGAATTGCAACAAAAACACTTAGCTTAATATCCTTAATGCTTCCAAAAGCACTCAAGGATACTTCACATGGCTATTAAGTAACTATTACTTCAGATCGATTTGAAACAATTCATCATACTTAAAGTATATGAAGAGTTATACATCCAATTCATCATACTCAAAGTATATGAAGAGATATCATAGCACATATAATTGATCCGGCAGCGGAAGCAAGTGGAATCAATTATACACGTTCAACTCCATTGAACTAGTCACGAATCTTATCAACATAAGACTTCTGACTTTAACGCTAATATCAAGTGGATTTATCTCCATAAATCTCGATACTTAGGATGTATTTTTATTTCTCCAAAGTCTTAAATCATTCCCAATGATCAATATGTCTCCCAGATATAAGACTAATCATAAGCACCATAACTTCCGCTAATCTTCATGTATAAACACAACTCCTCGACCTATCGAGAAAGTTTTAATACATGATCAAAACATTGACTTCAACTCATTTGTGCCCTACTTAAGACTATCTCTTAAGTTGCATAGTGACTTAGGATTGTATGGATCTATAAAACTCATGACATGTATTGAATACAATCCTTCTTTTAGAATCTAATCCAAGAAACGGTTTTTAGATCTAATTGTAAATTTCATTACAATGAAATACAATCGCTAAGATGATCCGAATAAGCCTAAGCATTAGTGCAAACCCTTTGCCACTAATCTAGCTATTAAAATATCTGTAATATTTTAGTATTCTCAAGTCAATAATATCGAGGAAATAAACTTCCTCAAGTAATTTCGACAATATCACCTTGGAATTCAATTCGGATTTCAGGGCTTCAAGTCATTAAAATAAGTTGTGACTTAAAACAGTCTCTTTGTAAGTTATAAGTTCTTTACTTCAAAAGTAACACGAATTCATGATCTTCAACAAGATATGAGTTCAACCTTGCTACCTAGGTTGCAATTCATCATCTTCAACAAGACATGAATTTAACCTTGCCTCCTAGGTTTCGAGGCAACAACGTTTCTTTTGTGGCTCTTGAACATTTTCTCCCACTCTGTCTTTCAAAAATAGACCTGTATCTTAGAAAGACAGTATCATGAGCCACAAACCCTTTGCACGCGTGATAAATTGCAAGAAATGTGAGTTGTTTCGAAAAAACATACAAACATGGTACTCTACCATTTCATATCTCATATGTTTCGTTTTGATTTAGTGGAAAAAGAATTAAAAGACAAAAACGATAAAACCCCAAAATAAAATCAAGTAACTCAGAGTAACTTGATTAAAGCCCAAACCATATCGAGTAGGGTTCGATTTCTTCTTCTAACCACATCTTATCCCATAATGTGTGCTAGGAGAGATTCTTGTGATACTATATCACACTTTCTTTGGTGTATATCAAAGTCATCACTAAGATATTTGACAGGCTAAATCGCACACCTATCAAAGATAAACCTAACTGGCCTAACTAATGTAGTAAGGAAGTCGGGATCGAATCCACAGGGAGGAAAGAATATCTATTTGCTAAAGTCAGTCTGTCGGGTAACCAAATTGGGGGTTGATTGTTTTGATTCTAAACTAATTGAGCAATAAGTAAATAAAAGCGGTAAAAGATGATAATAAAATATATGGGAGAAATAGCTAGGATTGTCGGTTC
>JAGPOY010004992.1:1735-13861 GCA_018983105.1 Silene uniflora | reverse complement strand
GTAGCATCAATGCAAGAGAATTCCTTGGTGAAAAACTTTGGTGTTATTTACAAATTATAGATTATGCATGGCACGATAAGACATCCAGACTCCAGAGGTTGTTATTAATTTGAGCTTAGGGTGAGCCCTCTATTCAGTAAAGGGGGGCTCTGAGATGGATGTAGTGCCTAGTGGTCACTGGTCAGCCTTATTAGTTAATGTTAGATTTTCACTTAGTAATACTCCCTCCATCCCATTTTTATTGTCCTTTCTATTTTGGGTAGACAGGAAAAGGAGTGAACTAGCAACTTTACCCCTTAAATAAAAGCAGAGTTGAGGTCCCAACTTTAGGGTGGTTATGGTGGTAGTTAGTTATCTACTGGCAATGTTGGATAACTAAAGTTTTTCCTTGCTAAATTTAGAAATGGGATAAAATTTGAAGGGGAGGGGGACAATACAAGTGGAATGGAGGGAGTACTATTTCATCTTCAAATTTGCGCACATAATTTCTTTGAAAAGTTGAGTAATACAACTATGATCATTTCAAACATGATGATGTGGATGATGATGAGGATGAAAATCCATAAATTAGAAGTTAGAAGATTCTCAGTTCAGTTGGATGAATGTAACTGGGATACCCTCAAAACCCTCTGCACTAAGCATTTAAGACACAAACAGGCTAGAAAAGGCTAAACCCACCCTTACAGAGAAGCCGAAACAACAATTCATGTGTTTCGGTTATTAGCTCATTAACACGATGCATGAGCATCAGGAAGCAAATGACCCCAAGTCTAGAACTTAAATGAAAGCAGACACATTGAATCCAAAGAGTATATCTACTCTCACCGATCGACACAATTGTTATACCTTTAAGCAAGACATAATCCAGTGACTTGACACACAAATAGACTGGGAGCTGCTAACTCGACTAGGAATCACCCCATGGCATTCAACAATGAAGTCCACATTCATTGACAGATGAGCATCTAGTACCTCACCACCACCTTCATTTATCCATTGGACAACTTCATCACTCTAACCAAAAGTGAAACAGAAAAACACAACAAATTATCGTTAGAAATAGGAGTAATTCAGCAACTTCATCAAAACTTAATTAGTCAAGCATTCAGCAACTTCATCAAAACTTAAAAGCACATGTGCTAGATATTATGCCATGCCAAACACCACACACTTAATCAGGAATAACTTCTAGGAGCACTTTAGTTAGCTTCTGCTCATCCACAAAGTATCCATCCAGAGAATCTATTACGTACAAAAAATAGCCTCCTGACCAGTATTGCATAAGATATTTTGGGAAAGTGAACTCAATATATTTTTCATGATCAGGAAGTAAAATCATACTATAACATTGTAGGTTCCTATGATATAGCCTGCATTTGGACGAATCCAACAACAGGTGTTTCTTATCTAGTCTGCACTTGGACTGATCCAACAACAGGTGTTTCTGATATAGCCTGCACTTGGACGGATCCAACTTCACCAGCATGAAAGTCCAATACACTACCTAGTAATAAGAAATAATGTCACATGTAACAGGATTCTATAAACAAAGTAATGTACCTTGTCTTTAGGGAAAGTATGCGAGAACTGAAAACATTTCCTTGCAAATACTTTCGACAACATTCCATGTTGTGAGTTATCAGAAAGTTGGATCTTCTGTAGACTTGCATGTTTGCCATTTGCAACAGAGAGTCTGGCACTTTGTGAAGAGCTCTTTGTTTGTTCTACAGAGAGACTGCCATTTTTGCTGTTATCCACTAAATCTTCTTTAACTTCTTTCTCTGGTATCCTTGGTCCAGCATCTCTAACTCCAGAAGTTAAACCAGTTAGTGGATTGGAAATCTTGCTCAAGGATTCTACTTGCACAGTGCTTCTTAAGCCAGGGTCTGAAGCAGTATATGATGAACGCAGTGCATCTGTATGTCTCAAACAAAATAAAGAAAAAATTAAACTCATTTACTGAACAAACCAAATACCTGATGGGTAACAGCAAAGGCAAAAACAAGGAACCCAATAAGTAATTTACAAAAGCAAAAAGAAACCAGTAACTACTGGAAATTTAAGACACCTTTGGGAAGAAGTATATCATAAGCAATGTGTTTCGGTGCAACAGGGACCTCTTTCTTTGCACGGTCACAATCTTCAAGCCAGATGCGTTTCACAATGTGAATGACTCCAAGAGCAGCCAAGCCTCTCAATTCTCGCTTTTCACTGTCAATGTAGGGTGAAAATAGCACTCTCCGCATCAGAATTCATGGCTCATCGTCATTACCATTACCTCTAAAGAACCCCCAAATCAAGCAGGATAAAACAGAAATCCGACATATTGGAAATATCCTTGCAATAAAATCATAACTGGAGAGAAAAGATACAAGGAAGTTTAATGGTTATGAGTCTACCATAGCTCTTTTCATCAATACATTAATAAATCACACTAAACATAGGAGGTAGACTACAAACATACTATTAAGCTTACGCTCAGACAAATGTTTTCCAGACGTGGCTACTAAGTATCACAAGAAAAAGACAAGGAGACTCAAATTCCTAACAAAGGGCCTTCAAAATTTCCAAGTCGAAGCATGGTTGATAGGCATAAGGCCTACTCTTTTCCAAATGATTCGTTAAGGTAAAACGTATGTTAAATATAAGTATAAAACCCATTAAAACGTCTAATGTTGGACTCGGGGTCGTACAAATGTGCATGGTGTGATATATTTAATGACACAAAAAAAAATTATGAGTTGACAAGTTGCAAGCTGGGCTGAAATGAAAGAGATCTCATGTACTACGAAAGAACTTAACTATGAAAAAGTGAGGAGCGTTAACTTACACATCAGACGGTGCTCCGACAATTATATGCGTCAATCTCTCATTACAAAACATGTACCGCGAACCCCCACCTCTACGTAGCATGCCTAATAGTTTTCTTGTATCAGACGTATTAAAACCAATGAGACAAATTTTGCAATCTGAAAGGTACAAGTCATCAGGTTCTGAGTCCTCTGCAACGCAGACTTCGAGTCCCTCGTCTTTCTGGGGCACATCAGTGGGACCTGCCTCATCCTCCTTGAGAAAGGCCGAGGCACCAAGAGAAGAAATATTTGATATGTTCTGAGAAAGAGCAACATCTAGATCCGACTCCATATTCCCCATGGATGGAACAGCATGGAAAGATGAATCTGTGACTGCTGATGACGAGGTAGGTTGTGAATTTCTTAAATATCTGTCTTGGCCAGCTTTGGCCATTAATTTATTCCTATGTGCAGAGGCTGAAGATACAGAATCACTTTGAACTTGATAAGTTTCTTCATTCAGACATACTGGCAAAGTGGTAATCATGGCAAACGGGCCAACGTGAGAACCAGAGTTGGAAATTGGAATGCACTGGATCACAAGGATAAAGCATATACAAAAGATTTAATATACCTCTTTTAGCAAGTGACTGATCAAACCATTTACGGGTGACAATAGATATGGTCCCCCACTTGCGAGCAACTTTAAATTTGTCACCTTCAGAAACTTGTACACAGTTAAGGTTAAGCTTTTCTACATAATCACCACAACAAATAGAAGATTTTGTCACAAAATTGTAATACTGAAAAGATACAGTTGAGATTCACAGAACCCTCTCATGGATGTACAGTATCATGTATGGAAGCTATCCATACATTTAGTCTTTGCACCGTCAAATATCGAGTTTTCCCAAATAATTATAGGACATTTACTATCGGCAAGCTTCTCAGCATAGGATCATGATCAATGACTTCTAAAAAAGGTATAGAAGTTGTCCAAGTGGCATTAAACTACAAAACTGGAGTTCTTGTAATGAAGATAGACAAAGCAGTAATTTAAAAGGCTTAAAGCATTCGTTATTAGAAACATATCAGAAAATGGGAATTCGCAATATCGTCAGATTTCACAAAGTTATTGAAAAGCATATATTGCAAAGGCATATCAAACTATCAGATTTCAAAATATACTCTAGAATATTAAGGATATTTCACAGATGAGATGTGTGCAGAGCTTGGTAAGTTCAGCTGAGTACTTGCCACCATTTTGGATGATAAGTTTCTCCATTTCCTTCCGCTCATCTAGGCGTTTAATAGTGCAAGAAAAAATGTAAGTGTAACATTTAAAAAAAAAAAAAAAATACTAACGAAATCCACAAAGAATAGTTGTAGATAAATAGTGAGGCAACCTGCAGGGAGTCGAGTAACACAAATAGTCAAGCCCAAAAAGGGAGGAACTCGATAGGAGTCGAATGGAACAAGACGATGCTCAATCCAACACTGATTTAACCAATTAATGGTGAGAATATGCTTATTCTTACTGGCAGCCCACTGCAGTTAAAAAAGAGAAAATAATAGTATATGAGCAGTTGGTAGTGATATTAAATGGGCAGAGAAGAAGAGAAGAAATAACCTTGTACTTTCCAGCGAGAACAGTCTTGACAATAACAAAGCTAACATCTGAGGATGACTTAGATTCAAAAGTTCCACTCATAGCTACCACTAGCTTTCCTATTCTTTCCTGCAAACATGTAAAGAGTCAGAAAATGAGTATGGAAGATTGTAATAATAGTTTTGAAGAAAAGCAATGAATCGAAAAAGACCTTTTCGGCAGCAGCAAAGCCAGATGCAAGTAGTTTGACACCATCCATGGCAAGACAACAAACATATCCTAATTTAGGCAGTGGTCGCCTCTCCTTGGCACAGGAAAGAATACATTGTGGACCTGGGGAATCCAAAAATAGAGACAGGTAATCGGCATTCGGCAATAGTAGATGAAGAAACAAACAAGGGGATTATCATCATACAATTGAATCACAATAATATAATATAATACAATTGAAGAAACAAACAAGGGGATTATCATCATACAATTGAATCACAATAATATAATATAATACAATTGAAGAAACAAACAAGGGGATTATCATCATACAATTGAATCACAATAATATAATATAATACAATTGAAGAAACAAGAGTGGGATTATCATACCGAGTAAATTGCATCCTTTAGCTCGTAAGTCGTCGAATTTGTCCTATAGAAAAGAAAAGAATAATAAATTAGGGTTGAAAAGAGTAATAATTGTTAAAATGAAATTAATAATTGAAGATACATACATGGAGGTTGGATGAAATGACGTGAAAATCGTGAGGAGAATTGCGACAAGGATCGGAGCAGAGGAAAACATGAGCGCCGTTGAGTTTCAGAGCATCGTGTACAGCGTCGAACACTTCAGGCGGAACTAGATTTCTAGACATAAACACATTTGCGCCCTTGAATACCTTCTGCTGCTGCTGCTGCTGCTGAATTGAGTCCACCATCCCTATTTTGCAGTTGCAATTAGATTGAGAGATTCAAGGGGATTTCCCGATTTCAGTTCAATTTCAGAGAAAGGGAATACGGAGGAATTTGGGAGACGGACGGACTGTCTTTATTTCCAGTCACGCGGGAAAACTACACTTTACCAATTTAGTCTAACACTCCGTTTTAACCCACTTTAACACTTTAGAAAACTTCACTTCCGCATAATTGAATATTGATGATATAAATATTTTGGATGGTAATTTAAACACCTTTTCTATTCGGGTCAAGTCAGTTTTGCCGGATCTAACCTGTTGGCACTTAACGGACGGTTTTAGCTACTTTAGTCACGGATAGAAATATTTGCTCAAGTTCAAGGGCATAATTAGTATTATGTCATACGTAGGAGTAGACTTGGGAAAAGTGAAAACTTCGGGGACACAATTACCTAGTCAGTAGTCATTACAATTAATGGGGAATAAAGGTGACGACTAGCATAACAAATTAATTAAGAGTAATTTAACAAAAACTCCCTTCAAATATACCACTTTTCAAAATTAACTCCCTTATGAAAACTTTTTAATAATTTACCCCCAAAAAATACACTCTGGTCAAATATCACACCCAAAGTGACGGGCAGGTGAAAAGTGTGATTATATGACCGTTTTGCCCCTGTCTTATTACTAACCCAACACATCCCCGCTTGACTCTCATCATATTTTCATGGCAATCTTCATCAAATCAGCCAAAGCAACCCAGAATTTTGAACCGCCATGGGACCGCCACTGTGGCTCAACCCTCGAGCTCCATTCCAGCCTGCTCCTCCATCCCCGACCACCTCAATCCGCATCACCAGGTGCCACCACTCCACAACAGTCCAATTCGCCCACAAACACCACTGTACTCACATCAACCAACCCAGAAACGAGTCCCATCTCGTGCCCCTTATACCAACAAACAACCGAGCAGCAATCGACCACCATCAATTCGTCACCTATTCCTCCTCACCTCGACTCCAATTATACAAACACAATCCAAGATTAGTCGAGCGAATACTTGAACGAGCTTCTACCACATTCCGTTGGTTACAATGATTATTAAGATGGCAATCAACAACACAAGACGACGACGAAAATGGACAATCTGAGGTGGTCCAAGAGGAGGGTGTGCCATTTTCTTCATTTTATCTCAAAATTCACAAATTAAAGTTAGATTTAAATTTTAAATTGGGTAGGATTAAAATCTTGGAAATGTGAGTAAAATGTGAAGAAATTAATGGGTTAATGTAAAATGTGAATGGTGGATTTAACAAAAGAATTGATGCTTGTTGTAGATATGGGAGTGTTGAATTCGATGTGCAGAACGTCGTGAGGTGAGTGTGTCGGTTGTACGGGGTGGCTAGGCTTAAGTGTGCGGTGGTGATAGTGTTGTTGTGTTAGTCGGTGTTGGTTGTGGTGGGTGGTGGTGGGCTGTAGTAGGGTGAATATAATGGAGAGGAAAGAGAGTTGAAAACCATAAAGGTATATAACATAAGTAAGGGCATTTTCGTCAATAAATTTGGTTTCTAACCTGAAAATTTAAAAATTGACGGAAAATGTCGCTTGAGACTGCAAAAGGGTGTAATATTTGACTTTAGTACATTTTCTGGGGGTAAATTATTAAAAAGTTTTCATAAGGGAGTTAATTTTGAAAAGTGGTATATTGAAGGGAGTTTTTGTTAATTTACTCATTAATTAATCATATTGTTGTAACTAATTTTAATTAAAATGAGGTGTTAGGGTGCAACATATGTTCCACATCGCTAAAATAAAAGATGAAAAGTGTCTAAAGAATATAATAGTAAGGCCATGTTCTTTTGGACTTCAAGTCACTTAATTTCAGATCACTTCAGATCCTATAAGTTCAGTTCAGATTCTATAAGTTCAGTTCAGTTCAGTTCAGATCCTATAAGTTCAGTTTAGATCCTATAAGTTCAGATCAGATCCTATAAGTTCAGTTCAGTTCAGTTCATATCCTATAAATTCAGCTAAGAAAAATTATATACGAAATATTATTGCTAAAACGATACAAAAATATTTCACATTAATTATTTTCAGTTCATATCCTATAAATTCAGCTAAGAAAAATTATATACGAAATATTATTGCTAAAACGATACAAAAGTATTTCACATTAATTATTCAACTCACATTATTAAAAAAAAATACATAAAAAAAAAAAAAACTTAATAATTTCACCGTATCAATAAATCACTACATGACGTGAACATTCAAGGAACGGTAGATTCGGGCATGTTTGATAAAAAGCGGAAGAAGGCCATGTATAAGGTACGAAACAACATAGTCAAAAACATTTGGCGAGGCCATGGATTCTTTTTTCGAGAGTGATAGTGAAGATGAAAAGTGATGATGATTACGATAATCCCCCTTAAAACTATTTGATTACCATATTCTCAGTTTTCCCGTCTAATGCATCTCCTCTGTAAATGGGCCGCTTTTTTATTCCGTTCCTTATGCACTTGAACTCTGGTAATTGGGATTGATACTGGACCATTGCAAATTAGTGGCCCAAACTTATGAAACCATCACAAATTCAAATTCTGTATATTCTAATCTAAAATCTTTCAACAAATCAGATTTGAAATCTAATAAAATTATAAGCAATCTAAAAACGACCTTATTACGTGAAATAGTTGTAATATTCCGTGATTAGGAGTGTACTTTTTTAATCAGAACTTAATCATAACCCCTTTCCGACTATTCTACTTTTAAGAAAACATGCATGCAATCTAAACTACAAATCTTTTATGCTCAATATTTGTTTGATGAACAACAATCAAAGCGTCGACTCACCCGTGATCAATCAACCCCCGCTTCAATCAGATCGACCTCCGAGTTGAAACGAATCATCAAATTGATACTGTGATTGTTGTTCTAACACTGCGAAAACGCTAGATCATGATGGCAGAACTCATTTTTTGTATTTGGTATAGATCAATCTCACATGTTATTGAAGAATTTAATGATTTGATGAGGAAGATGAAGGATGAAATATGGATGAAGACTATAAGTTTAGATGAGAGAAGTTCATCCGACACTCTCTAGAGATTTCCGTCGACTAAATGAAATGTGGTCTCAATTTCATTACCTGATTTTGTTTTGGGCTTCGTCACTTTTTGGGCCTTCATATTTTAGCTAATGGGCTTAAAATCGTATTCTATTGATTGTGTTACATTACTTCAGTCCGTTATCTACTTCAAATTTCGATTTCGAAATGCGTGTCTAAATTATCCGCCCGTTATTTTGCTTAGCGTGATGGTTCCGTTTCCTACTTAAAACAACTTTTTTTTTGTATTCTTTTTAATATTATATAATAAATACAAACACGCAATTATGTAATAAATTCGTGTTTTCTAATCTTACACAACACTAAAAAGCTGCGAGTTTAATTCAAAATTCTCAAAAAAAGCCAAATTTTTTCAGACGAAATAATTAATTTTTATATTCTTTTAATTCAATGAAACTATCAATTTTCTATCTTGTAAATCTTTTATGAAATTCAATGTTAATTTATCGGCATTATTATCAATCCCCCACTACTTTCTCAACCTAATAATTAAAACCGCACTAAATTTTTAATAACCATGGAACTTCCCAAACCTAATAATTAAACCGCTTAATCGCCCCGTGCTGTAGCACGGGATCTAAACTAGTATGGAAATAAATGGTTAGAAAAAAATACTCCGTAATATGTGATTTATTTTTTATCGTAACTAGTTGGTTGCATCGTGCGCGTTGCGCACGATACCCCAAGATAGTTTAAACGATTTCTTAGCGTATGTTAAGTTCACTCATCCTCGAAGATTTGTGCGGTATCTTTTAATAGAGCTAGTATAACAACAGTGTATCAAATGCATCAAATGCCAAATAGGTTAATACTCGTACAAAGTGAACATGCTAGGGTAAGGTTAATAGCTCACATTAAACTAACCATAAGAATGTGCCATGTATTCAAATTCTTAGTAAATTTAACCAGTTTTGCAAATAGAGCACATACATAGCTGAGATGTAAATTAGAAATGAAATCTACGAATTACTTCGTCCTGAAAGACGATTCTTTGGTAATTAACCGATTTGCTGCCCGGCGAAACTTGAGTATTCCCCTTGTCATTCGCCTTTCATTCAAATAGAATATGGCCCAACTTTATCATTGAGGTCCTTCGCAAATTTCTTTTCTGGTTTCATGGAAGCTGCAAGACACATCAACGATTCATAGAAATTGAATTTTCTGAAAAAAAATTTAGATCATAGCATACATGTTCAATGTTCAAATTTTAATTAAGAATCTTTGAGTTTGTCATGCGATTCAAATACACTCTTAATCTGAAACCCAACCCAACTCTGTTGCGCGCGGGACCCCAAGATAGGTTAAACGTTGAGTTGTCGTACGCATATTTCCGACTTTCAATTTTGCCCTCCTTAGTTAATATTTAGAGGTTGTCTTAAAACCTATAATTGTGTGTCTTAGTATTTTGATGACCTAATCTAGCGGAATTAAACCTTGTTTAATAATACGTGTCTTTTTACATTGTCGATTGTTTGAATCTTTCTGTAGCAATCCATATCGAATAGAGTACAATTCCTTGCAAAGAGATAAAATTAAATAGTTTTTGCGTATTTTAGTGCCCCATATCTATTATAAATTATAATTTTAATGAATATTTAAAATTGAACTCTAAATCTAGCATAAAATATAGTATGCTACGACTTATTAACGTATTCTTATTTTTGCTGAAAACCGCCTCACTGATAATTAAAATAATATAAAATGATCGTGATTAAGTTCCTACCTTTAACTGCCTCACTGATAATTAAAATAATATAAAATGATCGTCTTATTGCCTTTCTTCTAGCAGATATTTCCGTGACATTTTACGGGGGCAATGTGCCAAGTGCTAGGTGTACACTGCCGTAGTACTGTCTACCAAATCAAAAATGAGTTTTAGCAAACGAGGCTCAATTTATCTGCTCGATTATCCCTTCCTTTTTTCTACAAATACAGTTCATGCTCAAGAATGTTTTTTTTTTTTTGGTGAAATGTAAATATATTATATCAAAGGAAATAAAAGTTTCAGTACAACCTCACCAACTACAACAATTATGGACACTAAGTCCCTAACAATGAGCCTCTAGCTTAACTTCTAATTAAAACCTTGGCATCCATACATTTTTTTGATACTTAGATGGCCATTGTCTTCTTACACATCTAGCATATAAATCTGCTTTCACTCGCTGAAATATAGATTCAGGCCTACATACAAGCTGCTCAAGACGACACATATTCCGACCAGTCCAGAGATGATACACCATTGCCATTATAGCTGCAAAAACTATTTGTTTCTTCATCAGTGATTTGCATCTCCATATCAGCACCGATTCCATGATAGCAGCATCTGGAAAAGGAACCTCCAACCAGCATTTCAGTAGCTGCCAAGCTCTTGCACTTTGAGGACAATGATACAATCTATGGAGATGATCTTCACTCTGCAGTAGACAAACCTCACAGAGTTCAGACTGAACAATACCAAACCTAAAAAGCCTATCTTTGGTCATTAATCTCTTCTGAATAGCTAGCCATCCAATGAAAGCGTGCTTTGAAAAGTTCACTCTATTCCAAATGAGGGGATGCCAGCTAACTTTGGTCACAGTACCTTATAGCCATTTATACCCATCAGAAACTGTATACTGCCCATTGAGTCCACACCATCTTCCATTGGTAAAACCCTGCTTCATCTGATCTTTCACAATGCAAATTCTTCTCCAGGTCCAACTGGTATTAACAGTAGGTATGTAATCCTGCCAAGGTTGCCCCTTCAAGTAGATATGGTTCACCCATTTTATCCACAAATGATCACTCTTATTCGCCATCCACCAAGTATATTTCCCTAGCATAGCCATATTCCAAAGCC
The DNA here is from genome assembly GCA_018983105.1 of Silene uniflora. Taxonomy (NCBI): domain Eukaryota; kingdom Viridiplantae; phylum Streptophyta; class Magnoliopsida; order Caryophyllales; family Caryophyllaceae; genus Silene; species Silene uniflora. Next base: position 2,580 of record JAGPOY010004992.1, on the reverse strand, counting down.
TGCAATTTACCACACCAAGCCCACCTGCTTTTTTCTCCTGACAGATTTTATCCCATGAAACAGAAGGAGACTTAGAGAACTCCTCAGAGCCAGACCAAAGATAATTCCTACAAATTTGCTCAATTCTGTCTAGCACAGTCACAGGGATAAAAAATATCCTGGCCCAAAAGGAGTGGAGTTGGGTCAAAACAGACTTAATTAGAACCAGCCTTCCAGCATAACTCAATTTCTTTGTACCCCAACCACGAATTCTTCCAACCACCTTCTCAACAAGTTTAGTACAATCTGTTTATTACAACAAAGAAAACTCACAAATGAATTATATAAGAACAAAATGTTAACTTTGCGTCTGCCTCTTTATTACAACAAAGAAAACTCACAAATGACACTGGATAACAATGAAGATGTTTCCAAAATTTGTTTTGGCTGTGTCTTCATGGATACCAAGCTTAAGGTTCTTAAAAAAGCATCATAAAACTTGTTGTAATTATCCTCATTCTCCATCATCTCGTTGAACATCTCAATGCACTTCTTCACCAGATTCTTCCTAATAACCTTCAGGATCTTGTTCTGTTGTAGCATCTCACGAGAGATGTTCAACGGCACGTTGATGTACCACATTTATATATACTTATTTAGCTTCCCATGTATGACATTTTATACCGTTCTCGTGCTATTTGTATTAATTATATGCCTTTTATATTGAATTGTCAATACTACCGCTATTTTGTGCTTTAATGCAGATTTGATGCATTACGTGGAGAAACGAGCCAAGATGAGCATTGCGGTCAAGGCATGGATGAACACACGAGGCAAGGCCCGAGAAATAAGGAGACATGAGGTGA
>JAGPOY010004991.1:0-11396 GCA_018983105.1 Silene uniflora | reverse complement strand
CAGAGTTTGGGCAGCGTTCGGGGGTGGAGGAGTTTTCTGCTGGTGACCTCCTCCACTGCTCTTCGGCTGCGGGACCGGGGTTACGATTCTAGTATCCTTCTGCCCCGACCCTGTTGCTATTCCTTTCGTTGTGTTGACCTGGAGTCCTCCAGATCCGGTTGCTGACGAAGTTTGGATGTTTTTCTCCATCACTGTTATTTGTTTGAATAACGATGACGACCACTATGCCCCACGGTGGGCGCCAAACTGTTTTGGTTATTTTTAGTGAATTAGGTCAAAGAGGTCTTATGCGTTATTCGATGTATGATGATACGTGAATAGAACGAAATAGTAAATAACACGAGGCCTTTGGTGACGCGGAAAACCCAATGTGGGAAACGACCGCGGGAAGGACAATACCTTCCAAGGATTGCACTACCTTTGTAATGGGGACGAGTACAATGAGCGCGAGGAATAAATATTGCTAGTCCAATTTGCTAGGGTTTCGTATGTGTATGCGTGTGGAATTCGATCAATCTCACGTTCCCTCCTCGTCTTCTTATATAGAGGCTAAACCCTAGTAGGGTTTAGTTGGCTTTCCCTCCAACTCATCTCGAGGCGCCTCCACGCATGATGCCGAGCCCTTGGTGGGCTGCTCGCTGCTTGCTGGGCCTTAGGGCGCCGAGTCCTGCTCGCTCAGTCCAAAGCTCGTTCGTCCTCCTCCGTTAATGGGCATTTCGCTTCCTTCTTCAACTCGGCCCAAAATGGTATGACATAATGTTGGGCCTTTCTTCCTTAACCGCTAGGTCAATGCTAGTGGGCCGGGCATGCAAATTATGCCCAAACACATGATATGATAATTAACAAATTGCATAAACAAATTAAAGTAATAAGAGAGAACAAGAACACAAAGTAAATAAAAGCAAAGATTAAAGGGAGAGAATCAATACAATTGATGCGAATCCGACGTAAAGAACTAAATCCGATGAATTGCACAAATCCCGAGAAATAACAGTGGAAAGCGTAAGAATCTGATTAAGAGTGTATATTCAGAGAGAGTATAGCTAATGGCGTGCAAGCCTTATTTATAACAAAATTAGAACTTCCTAAAACATAATTAACGAGGTAGGCTAAGCCCGTCAATTAATTTTGCTCGATCGAGCTCTTAAGGCTCTCGATCGAGTAACTTTCCTCAGCAAACCTCTCGATCGAGGTCATCACTTCCTCGATCGAGGGCTTCTCCCTTGGTCTCCCCTCGATCGAACATAAGTCTTCTCGGTCGAGGGCTTCAATGCCTCCATTCCTCTCGATCGAGCACAACAGGGGCTCGATCGAGGTCTTCTTCTTGGTCCAGCTTCGTGATTGATAAAGAGTGGCTTTTGGCTTGGTTCTTCACGCTTCCCTAGGCACAGGTTTTTGCTCCGTCTTCCTCCATCTCCTAAAATGCATACTTGGGACAACTTTTAGCTCGGTTTCCGCTACTTATCATCATATACCTGCAAAATGGCATAGAAAACACAAAGTAGCATATTCAGGGTATAAAGTGACATAAAGTCACCTAAAAAATGCGTGCCAAATGGACCGTAAAGTCTATATAAAATGCACGCATCAAGAGGCGAGCCTAGTGCGTAATTTTTGGGAAGTAATAGAATGAGGCGAATCTTGGTTTCTAGAGATGTTAAAGGAAGATGTAATCAAGTAAGGAGAAAACATTGAGAAGATGAACTTATTGGTGGTGAGTATGATGAATAATCCGTTGAGAGTGATTATGTAAGAGAGTGAATGCGATGTTATTGATACGAGCTACTAAGATTTGACTTTTCAGCAATGAGAAGGTAACGAAATTACTAAAGAGCTAAGTAGTAGGAGTACGGAGTTGCGTTGTTAGCCCATGTTGTCGAGTGTTATGAGACAAGAAGAATAGAAGTGAGTTGAGTGGATATTCACAAGGAGTTATGGGACATGAAACTAAAGAATTATGGAAGATATAGAGTACGATAATGGGAATATGAGTTCAAAGATATATACCTATAGGATACGTGAGATGACATATAGCCATGAGTTTTTGGAGAAAATAAAGGAATGGGCATTTGATAGAGTGATTGCGTGGGGTGAGGCTTTGATGGTAAATTAGGGGGTAGGACGAACAAGAACGGAACTAGTATGGATATTGATGTGATTATGTAGAAAGGATTAATGGAGTTTCTATAAGAAATGGGTATTCATGGTTGCTAGAAAGCTTTAGGGGTTGATGTAGAGAGGATTGGTCAGAAGTTGAGTGTTGGTTATATGGTCAAAGGCATATGAGTTTAACCTTGAGTGAGAGATACCTTTTTATCAAAATGGTACTTATGTGATCAGGTTTGATTAATGGAATTTAATTATGGGGCCTATGTTATGTTCAAGTGTTGTGTGAGGTTATTACCTCATGAGTAGTGTTATGGTATAGTATTCATAAGTCGTTCCATGTTTCTTCCGTGTAACATGTGATGTTTGTTCTCTAGTAAACGATATTGAAAAAAAGAAGGTAATGGGTGACTAGATGAGTCATGAGATGGTCGTTGAATCAAGACTTGTCCCTTTAGTAATGTGGTTGTGGTGTTGTCATAGTTTCTATGGATGTGATGTTAAGACATAGTTGTGGAGTACCTTCGAGCTTGGGTTAGAAAAAGCATTTATTGACATAGTGGTGCAAATAGTTGGCGGTATGTGTGTTAGACTGTGTCAGAAGTTACAAGTTTTCATAAAAATGAAGTGTTGAGGATTAGTATTGTGTTAAGTCATGGACGAGTTTTAACAGTAATAGAAAGGAGATTTTGAGGATCTAGTAAGTGTGTAATACGTTATGGATTGTGAGTGATGTTGTTGGAATAAGAGTGTGAATAAGGAATAATGGGATTGTGTGGTAGTTTAGAAGGTTAAGGTGGTGGTTTGCTGAGGATAGTGTGATAACGATTAGAGGGTGTGCAGGATGATTAGAGGTATAGGACTTGTTGGAGAGAGAGAGAGGGCCTTGAAATTAGGAGTGGTTATCAGTGTTGAGGTTACAGTTGTCGATCAGTGACATGAGATGGTGATAAGAGAAGGAATGGCTAAGGACCTAGTACTAGTTGGGTTACGAGGACGTAACAATTGTCTTAAGAGGGGTAGGATACGACAAAGAGAGTTTCATGGTTATGCGTATTGTAGCATATTCGGAAGTGTTGAATCTTGCGGGTGATATTATTAAAGAAAGACTTGTGACTGATGTTATTAAAGGTAAAGGTGGTACTTCTAGTAGTATGTACAGAATGTGTATGGTTATAGAGTGAGGGTGCAGGTAAGTATGGTTTCAATAGTGTTGACAGTTTTGGAAAGGTGATTTTACGAGTGTGAGTAAACTTCGAGGACGAAGTTCATTTTAAGGGTGGTAGAATGTAACATCTCGCTTGGTAGATTATGGAAGTAAGACAGAGTTGGTGGCACTTGTGTTATTGGCATTCATAGGTGAGTTGGTGTCGAGGATGCAGCTAGGATGAGAGTGGAGTGGTGTGTACTTGCTTTATAGGTATGGGTGTAAACTTTGGGGACGAAGTTCGTTTTTAAGGAGGGGAGACTGTAATACTACGGATTTCTCAGTGTCAGTGGCTCGGCCGAGCTGGGAGTAGCTCGACCGAGCTGAGCCACTGACAGGTCTTAGTTTCGGTTCTGATGCGTTTTAAGAGTCCCTGTAAGAGTGCTCCTCGACCGAGTCACTTTGACTCGGCCGAGCTGGGGTTACCTCGGTCGAGCTGGCTCGGCCTCGACCGAGCCGAGCGGTCTGACGGGTTAGTTTTTCGGTTTCTGAGTAATTGATATAAAAGAGAGGAAGTTGGTTTTAATCATTTTATTTCACTGTTAAAACCCTTTTTGAGAAAAGAAAGACTACGTACACTGCCTCCTCTCTTCTACATCAATTACATCAAAGGCTAGGGTTAGATCTACACAAGTCTGCGATCTAGATCTAATCGGTATGCATTCTATCATATGTTTATATTCTTTATTAGTAGTTTATGAACCCTAATTAGATCGATTAGGGGTTTTGGGGATTTGTGTTAATTGTGATTAATTGATAATAGGTGACGGATTCGTAGAAGAGGAATTCTACAATTGATTGTTTGATGTGCTTGATTTATTGGAGATTTGCGTATGAGGTAGGTTATCCTACTCAGTTGATAGTTGTAACTGTAAGATATATGATTATATGGTTGATTGCATTGTGATTGATTGCTTATCGTATGACTGCGGAGTTTGGGGAGTTACTGATTATGATATGGTTCCGGCTGAGTGGTCACTGTGAGAGGTGATCACGCCCCATTGTCGCCTCACCGGGATTCTCAACCAGGAGGGATGTTCACATTAATGGCTTGGGTTCGCTCATTGAGCGGGGATTTGGTGGGTAAGGCTGCAGTCCCCCACTGGCGGTATGGATTATCGTTGCGGCGGTAATCTGGCAGGGCTACACAGCTTGTTGTAAGCTGTGTAGTCGGTTACTTGATATAGTGTTGGTTATGCTTGGCTATGAATTACTGTTGCTTCCGCTTTTGATTATTTATATCTACAGTTATATTCGGTTGACTGACCCCAGTTGTTTGTCTTTGACCTGCTGTGATCCATTCGGGGATGGTGAGCAGTTGGTTTAGCAGGTGATGAGCTTGATGATGATGTGCTTCTGGGATGGGAGGAAGAGTCGCTACAAGTTTAGAGCTAGTTAGCCGACAGAAGCTTATGTTATGTTTGAAACAGTTTTATACTTTTCAGTTGTTTGTTTTTGAGACGGTTGTAAGACTTTAAACATGTTATTAATAAAGGTACTCGTATTATTCTTTTGATGTTCACTGCCTCGGTTATGTCGAGATGGTAACGGTTTTATATGCTAGGGTAGCCCTTGGTAGGGTACTCCGGTATATGGGGGTGTTACAAAATGGTATCAGAGTAATGATCTTGGCACCTAAAACCAATGAATCAATGAACCTAGTGTGTCAAAATAAAATGAACCCGGTTAAGAGTTGCTTGGAGCTACCGCAAGGGCTTGGGAGACGTCCTAAAGTCGCATGATTGCCTTTGCAACTCTTATTTGGTCACAATGGGAGAGTCGGCTAAACATGTTGTTGATGTTTGTGTGTTGTTGAGACATGTTCTGTAAGTTGTTGGTGAAGAGCATGGTGTGATGAGCATGATCGGTTTTTATTGTTGGTTGATAGTAATATGAGAATAATATGTTAGCATGATAAAAAGTTCATCTGGTATGCTGGTTTTTATGAGCATTGACTTGTTTTTGTCTTTGTAGTTGTTGTTTAAGTTGGTTGGGTAAGAAAGTTTGATGTGTAAGAAGTCGGTTTTCGGGAAGGCTGTATTTAAAGGGTTATAAGTAGAGTTCTAGGAATGATATTGTTGTGATTCCAACTTGAGGTGATAGCTTGACTTCTTACGGTTCTAACGATAGGTCACACGCCCAAAACGACCAAGAAACGAGTGAGTTATGCCTGTTTTACTAAAACTGAACGTTGCTGAGAACTGTACGTAGCTCGACCGAGCTGACTCTAGCTCGAGCGAGCTGACTTGAGCTCGACCAAGCTGACTCGGGCTCGACCGAGCTAGATCTTTGTGATATATTGGTTAGCTTCTAGAAGTGTCTAGCTCGACCGAGCTGTATCTAGCTCGACCTAGCTACTCTTATTCGACCGAGTACGAGCGTGTACTCGACCTAGCACCCCTGTAGGCGGTTGTTTTGAGTCTATGGCTATACCCTTACACTTGTTTGAGTAGTAGATCATGTGCACACGCATATTTTGGCTTCTTAATGCATTGTTTCACATATGTATTGGTTTTCTTCCTTGAGTGAGTCGGATCCTATAATGTGGAGAGTATTGTCTTGCGATTAGTATGATTTGTGAGTAGGGTATGTGGTGGTATTTGATTATGAGTTTTGATGGATAGAAGTGAGGATTGATGAGTTATTGAGTCCAGGCACATGTTTTGGGAAGTGTGGTGAGTAACATGGTAGTGATGATTATATATGGTCAAGTAGTAAGGTAAGTTTTCGGAATGTGAGAATGAAGGATTTAAAGGTACACGAGAGTCGATGAAAATTTGGGATTAGCACGGATTAATGGAGAGAAATATAAATAATTATGTTGGTTAAGAATAGATGGAGTAGAGAGACACATAGTAGTCGAGTGTATACCGCGATGTAGATTTGTACATGGTTATGGTGTGACAATTTGGTTAATAAGAGGCGAGCCTAGTGCGTAATTTTTGGGAAGTAATAGAATGAGTTGAATCTTGGTTTCTAGAGATGTTAAAGGAAGATGTAATCAAGTAAGGAGAAAACATTGAGAAGATGAACTTATTGGTGGTGAGTATGATGAATAATCCGTTGAGAGTGATTATGTAAGAGAGTGAATGCGACGTTATTGATACGAGCTACTAAGATTTGACTTTTCAGCAATGAGAAGGTAACGGAATTACTCAAGAGCTAAGTAGTAGGAGTACGGAGTTGTGTTGTTAGGCCATGTTGTCGAGTGTTATGAGACAAGAAAAATAGAAGTGAGTTGAGTGGATATTCACAAGGAGTTATGGGACATGAAACTAAAGAATTATGGAAGATATAGAGTACGATAATGGGAATATGAGTTCAAAGATATATACCTACAGGATACGTGAGATGACATATAGCCATGAGTTTTTGGAGAAAATAAAGGAATGAGCATTTGATAGAGTGATTGCATGGGGTGAGACTTTGATGGTAAATTAGGGGTAGGACGAACAAGAACGGAACTAGTATGGATATTGAGGTGATTATGTAAAAAGGATTAATGGAGTTGCTATAAGAAATGGGTATTCATGGTTGCTAGAAAGCTTTAGGTGTTGATATAGAGAGCGTTGGTCAGAAGTTGAGTGTTGGTTATATGGTCAAAGGCATATGAGTTTAACCTTGAGTGAGAGATACCTTTTTACCAAAGTGGTACTTATGTGATCAGGTTTGATTAATGGAATTTAATTATGGGTCTATGTTATGTTCAAGTGTTGTGTGAGGTTCTAACCTCATGAATAGTGTTATGGTATAGTATTTATAAGTCGTTCCTTGTTCCTTCCGTGTAATATGTGATGTTTATTCTCTAGTAAACCGATATTGAAAAAAAAAAAAAAGAGTAATGGGTGACTAGATGAGTCATGAGATGGTCGTTGAATCAAGACTTGTCCCTTTAGTAATGTGGTTGTGGTGTTGTCATAGTTTCCATGGATGTGATGTTAAGACATAGTTGTGGAGTACCTTCGAGCTTGGGTTAGAAAAAGCATTTATTGACATAGTGGTGCAAATAGTTGGCGGTATATGTGTTAGACTGTGTCAGAAGTTGCAAGTTTTCATAACAATGAAGTGTTGAGGATTAGTATTGTGTTAAGTCATGGACGAGTTTTGACAGTAATAGAAAGGAGATTTTGAGGATCTAGTAAGTTTGTAATACGTTATGGATTGTGAGTGATGTTGTTGGAATAAGAGTGTGAATAAGGAATAATGGGATTGTGTGGTAGTTTAGAAGGTTAAGGTGGTGGTTTGCTGAGGATGGTGTGGTAACGATTGGAGGGTGTGCAGGATGATTAGAGGTGTGGGAACTGTTGGAGAGAGAGGGCCTTGAAATTAAGAGTGGTTATCGGTGTTGAGGTTACAGTTGTCGATCAGTGACATGAGATGGTTATAAGAGAAGGAATGGCTAAGGACCTAGTACTAGTTGGGTTACGAGGATGTAACAATTGTCTTAAGAGGGGTAGGATACGACAAAGAGAGTTTCATGGTTATGCGTATTGTAGTATATTCGGAAGTGTTGAATCTTGCGGGTGATATTATTAAAGAAAGACTTCTGATTGATGTTATTAAAGGTAAAGGTGGTACTTCTAGTAGTATGTACGGAATGTGTATGGTTATAGAGTGAGGGTGCAGGTAAGTATGGTTTCGATAGTGTTGACAGTTTTGGGAAGGAGATTTTAGGAGTGTGAGTAAACTTCGAGGACGAAGTTCATTTTAAGGGTGGTAGAATGTAACATCTCGCTTGGTAGATTATGGAAGTAAGACAGAGTTGGTGGCACTTGTGTTATTGGCATTCATAGGTGAGTTAGTGTCGAGGATGCAGCTAGGATGAGAGTGGAGTGGTGTGTACTTGCTTTATAGGTATGGGTGTGAACTTCGGGGACAAATTTCGTTTTTAAGGAGGGGAGACTGTAATACTACGGATTTCTGAGTGTCAATGGCTCAGTCGAGCTGGGAGTAGCTCGACCGAGCTGAGCCACTGACAGGTCTTAGTTTCGGTTCTGATGCATTTTAAGAGTCTCTGTAACAGAGCTCCCCGACCGAGTCACTTTGACTCGGCCGAGCTGGGGTTAGCTCAGTCGAGCTGGTTCGGGCTCGACCGAGCTGAGCGATCTGACAGGTTAGTTTTTCAGTTTCTGGGTAATTGATATAAAAGAGAGGAAGTTGGTTTTAATCATTTTATTTCACTGTTAAAACCCTTTTTGAGAAAAGAAAGACTACGTACACTACCTCCTCTCTTCTACATTAATTGCATCAAAGGCTAGGGTTAGATCTACACAAGTCTGCGATCTAGATCTAATCAGTATGTATTCTATCATATGTTTATATTCTTTAATAGTAGTTTATGAACCCTAATTAGATCGATTAGGGGTTTTGGGGATTTGTGTTAATTGTGATTAATTGATAATAGGTGACGGATTCGTAGAAGAGGAATTCTACAATTGATTGTTTGATGTGCTTGATTTATTGGAGATTTGCGTATTAGGTAGGTTATCCTACTCAGGTTATAGTTGTAACTGTAAGATATGTGATTATATTCTTGATTGCATTGTGATTGATTGCTTATCGTATGACTGCGGAGTTTGGGGAGTTACTGATTATGATATGGTTCCGGCTGAGTGGTCACTGTGAGAGGTGATCACGCCTCATTGTCGCCTCACCGGGATTCTCAACCAGGAGGGATGTGCACATTAATGGCTTAGGTTCGCTCATTGAGCGGGGATTTGGTGGGCAAGACTGTGGTCCCCAACTGGCAGTGTGGATTATCGTTGCGGCGGTAATCTGGCAGGGCTACACAGCTTGCTGTGTGGTCGGTTACTTGATATAGTGTTGGTTATGCTTGGCTATGAATTACTGTTGCTTCCGCTTTTGATTATTTATCTCTACTGTTATATTCGGTTGACTGACCCCGGTTGTTTGTCTTTGACCTGTTGTGATCCATTTGGGGATGGTGAGCAGTTGGTTTAGCAGGTGATGAGCTTGATGATTATGTGCTTCTGGGATGGGAGGAAGAGTCGCCACAAGTTTAGAGCTAGTTAGCCGACAGTAGCTTATGTTATGTTTGAGACAGTTTTATACTTTTCAGTTGTTTGTTTTTGAGACGGTTGTAAGACTTTAAACATGTTATTAATAAAGGTACTCGTTTTATTCTTTTGATGTTCATTGCCTCGGTTATGTCGAGATGGTAACGCTTTTATATGTTAGGGTAGCCCTTGGTAGGGTACTCCGGTATTTGGGGGTGTTACATTTGGGCCGGTTCCTATCCTTTATATGGTGGATTGAAGCTAAATCATCTCCTCTTTGCAAATGGTTCGTTGATGTTCTGCAGAGGGGATGTGAAATCTATAATGTTGATACTTAGAGCCTTTTCCACTTTTCTGCTTCTTATGGGTTGAAGTTTAACGCATTTAAATCTGAGGTAGTATTTAATGGGGTAGCATAGGAAGTGAGGAATGATATTATCCAGATTTTAGATTTCATGAGGGAAATTTACCTTTTAAATATCTGGGTATAGAAATTTAGGCGGGGAGACTTACAAGATTGGGTTGTAATATTTTGTGGAGAAAATTGTAGCTAATATTAGAGGGACTGGGGCAAAAAAATTGAGTTACGCGGGTAGATTGACACTTATTAAAAATTCAGTGTTGAATAACTTGCATAACTACTAGGCTTCGATTTTTCTTATCCCTAAGATGATTATAAAAACGATAGTGGTTCTGTGAAGGAATTATCTTTGGGATGGTGACACAGAGTATCACTGGGCACCACTAGTGCATCATTAGTGGCATGGCATAAGGTCTGTTGCAGCAAAAAAAAGAAGGTGGATTAGGGGTAAAAGGTGCACAGAAGTGGAATATAATACCTATAGGAAAACAGGTTAACTCGATTGACTTGAATGCTGATAGACTGTGGGTGAAATGGATACATCATATCTATTTTAAGGGTGCTGATTCGAATGGGTATACACCTTTTCCTGATTCAAAAGGGAACAAGAGGAATATTTGTAAGGTTAGAGTCTTAATGGAGTCAGGATATCTCAATGGTAGTTGGATTCATGATGCTAAAGGTTATAATATCAGTTCACGAGATAACTTGTTATAGGGCATGCATTCCCTTGTGCAGTGGTATCAGGATGTTTGAGATAGATAGTGTGTCCCAAAACATTCTTTCATGGGTTGGTAGATTAAACAAGAAGGTCTGAACACTCAGGAGAAATTGTTCTAGCTAGGATTATGTGCATCTAGCTCTTGTGTGATGTGTAAGGGAGTGACTGAGATGCATAAGCATATGTTCTCTAAGTGTCAGTATATATGTGGACCAGGCCACCCGCGCTGCACGCTCCCGCTCGTTTGCGATGATTCGCTTAAGGCAGCGACACTACACCTTTTTAGGGGACCAAAGTACGTCATGGGCCGTTGCCGATTTGTGAGGCATTGAAACCGGTGAAAGGTTGAATAAGCTTGCATTTGTGGAGTCGCCAGTTCAAAGTTTAAGATAAGATGGATATGTGTATCTTAAACAAGAATTTGCAATTAACTTTTTTTTGGCCTGGTTATAATTATCGTCTGCAATTGTAGGACAATGGATCATTCATGCAAGGAATTTGGTGGAGGGTGTGCTGCTCGTTTTTCCAATCTCTACACCAATAATTCAGTTATGTTATCCTCAATATATATATTCAATAATGCAGAATTTCAAGCAATTCCCCGTCTTTCTTATAAATTTATCTTAATTTCGATAGTCCCGCTTTTCATATAATAGCAATATTTTATACTGTTCTATCACTTCTGTGTCATTCAAGAAAGAAAATGCTAAATTATACGTACAAATTTATTATACAGCAGGGACGCAGGGTTAGAAGGATAATTAGAAGAAGATGATAATGGCTTGGCCATTCCATGAAATTTGTCGAGTAAGGTTGCAACGTAAACTCGGCCCTGATATAGTGTAGGAAGGTATTCATATTTTGATCACTCAATGTGTATTTGACTTTGCGACATTATTGCCTTATTTGGCTAAATAGTTTGCATGTTTTTTCCCCTGGAGTTCCATTGTCCACTTACGTATCATTGTCGCAATGCTCAAATTC
>JAGPOY010004990.1:0-11396 GCA_018983105.1 Silene uniflora | reverse complement strand
AGTTATTGTTTCTTCTGATGTTCACTACCTCGGTTATGTCGAGATGTGTAGCGCTCCCATATGCTAGGGTAGTCCTTGGTAAAGGCACCCCGGTATATGGAGGTGTTACAGCCTATATTTTTGCAATTGTTTGGCAAGTAGCTTATTTGCCCAAATAACCTAACTGAAATGAAATGCTACCTAGAGTAGCATTTAAGATTTCAGGTAACTGATCCTAATTTATATTCTCTTTTTACCCCTCCAATCTATAATATTAAATAATTATTATATCATTTTTTGTCATTTCATTAAAATAATTAAGCTACATTTTTAGTTAATTTGCCAAACACTTTTTTATATAATCAGTTACCTTATCAGCTCTCAATTTTCAGCTACCTTATCAGCTATCTTTGCATGTTTCTATAAACGAGAATAGTCCAATAGTTTCAGTTAGTTTTTTAGTTTTGAGGTTCCTTTTCAGATTTCAGCTACCTTTTTAGTTAATTTTACTAAACAAAGCATAAATTATGGTAATCTATAATGGGCCAAAGATAATACGAAATAATCTGTATATAACAAAAACTCAAAATGTTAAACTAAAATACCCAAAATGATGGAGCACCGACCCTCCCTCCCGGTCAATTGTGGTCTTTTGGTTTTGACACAAAGATCAATGAAAGAGGAATGTGCTAATTACTAAATGACAATTGGAACAAATTGAGTGTGAATAATCATATCGCTCATCAAATTCATTGTTAAAATAAAAAGGACAATAATTAACTGAGACACCTCAATATAAAAAATGACAACAAATAACCGGCATTGAGGGAATAATTCAGAAGAAAATTCACTAATTGCCACCGTTTTATGATTAGGAATGGGGAGATACGGAGCATTAAATAATTCAACAGTCACATATAGTAGAATGTCAAAGTTGACGAAGCACATTCTTAGGACTATTATGACTTTGGGAGTGTTTAAGCCTGGTAAAGTCGTATTAATTAAATTGTCAACCCCCTCCTAATTCAAATACAAGTGGTATTCTAGTATTCTACGTATAAGATGATCCAATATTAAATTGTCAAGGCATTTCCCGTAAGCAATGAAGTAATCTTAAAAAGGAAGATGACGTGTTTCGACATGTAGGATATTTAGGACCCACTGTGCAGCAGCTGTATCCTTGTTGGCAACCCCCACGTGGATAAATTCATATTTTTTCACTTACTTCGTATATATATTCTAATAATTAATAAGGAGCAAGTCTTTCATGTAACAGGTATATACGTAAAAAACTTGTGACGGGTTAATTACTATCCAAGTGGGTAGATAAAACCAAACAGATTGTTACTCCCTGGTCACTTTGCTTTTGTCTTATCCACCCACATAAGTAGTACTTGAACCGTGACATTTACATTACAAATGAAAATTTGCGTTAAATAAGGGATATATTCGTTACCAAGAATAATTTTGATTTCGGATGGAGGTTGTCTTCAACAAGAAGAATTTGATTGGTTCTTTCAAAGTTTTCCGTGATGATCATATCACTTTTGCGGTTGCAAACTGTTTTTGCACTTCCCGTCTTCAAATCAACATTTTAGCTCTGAATGAGGCTATGACTCTTGCCTCAGATTTCAGACTCCAGGATGTGGTTTTCCACGTCAACAGTAATCGTCTTCTCCGTTTGATTCGAGATTCTAGCAAGTGTGCTGTACCCGTTGCTCTAGCTAGTAGTATTAGTCGAATCAAGGTTTTCCTTAGTTGTAATGTTACTTGGTATTGTAATGGTTTCGTGTAATTCGTCACTTTATATATATATATATATAGTACACTGTTGTCTAAAAAAAAAAAGAATAATTTTGATAATCTAGAGGCAATATTTGAGGTTTAAAACTTTTTCTTCCTAAAGTTTGAAAAAGACAACAATTTTAAGATAAATTTAGGGAAAAAAATGTGACAATAAAATTAGAATGGAAAAAGTATTTATTTATGTTACCGGAGAGAGTATCCGTATCTAGAGGTGGTAATTGGTCAGTCGAGTCGGGTTTGGGTCGGTCGGTCTACTCTTTCAGGTCGGATCTGGGTCGGATTTGGGTCACTGGTCATCGGGTTATGTCAGGTTACAGGTCGCCATCGGACGGATCGGTTTCAAGTTGGAATATTCTCGGATTCTGTCGGATCGAATCAGACTTGCCAACTCTATCGTATAAGTTTGTTTCGGTATTTTATTGATAAAATATATAGTCCGTACATGGCATGTGTCGTTTTGGTCATTAATTAGAAGTATTAAATAAGGACGTGGCAAATACTACGAGTGAGAGGACCACCGCTTCGATATCGTGTGTGAACGGTGTTGACCTTTTTCAATATATTTCCTCTTTCAAACTTCCGCGCTCATATATAACCCGCTGTTATCCATCCATCTTCTCCCATAAATAAACTCCAGAAAAACATTCAAATAAAATATCATCAAATTCATTCAACATTTCATACAAACATGGACCCACCATTCAAGTTCTTAACCCCAGAGCAAGAAATGTCTATCATGGTATCAACCCTCCAGCACGTGATTTCTGGAGCACCGCCTAATCCTCCTCACGTGCCACAATCTTCCACGTCGACATCATTCCCTGACGCCACGTGTCCGACTTTCCCGCCAAATAATACTAACAGCCCAACTACGAAACCGAGGAGGAAGAATAAGAAGAACAAATACAGGGGAGTGAGGCAGAGGCCGTGGGGGAAGTGGGCCGCTGAGATACGAGACCCTCATCGAGCGGTTCGGGTTTGGCTCGGGACTTTTGAGACGGCTGAGGAAGCCGCGAGAGCTTATGATCGGGCTGCGGTGGGGTATCGTGGTCCCAGGGCTAAGCTGAATTTTTCCCTTACGGATTATCTCGACCGAAGCGAAGAAGACAATGATGAGAAACAACAAAGTCAACAAAGTCAAAGTCAGAGTCAGAGTCAAAGTCAAAGCCAATCCACTACTAATAGTGGGGGAAGTAGTGGCGGTGGAGACGGTACTACACCGCCGCCTAGTGGGTCGAGTAGTTATACTACTAATCAGCAATACAGTCGAGAGGGGCAAGAAGGCGGAGGGGGCAGAGGCGGAGGCGGAGGAGGGGAAGGGTTTGTTGAGATAACGGATGATAAGGAGTTGGAGGATTGGATGAATATGATGATCGATGATGACATTAGTAGCCTTTCTTCTTTTTGATAGACAATTTCTATGAGCATCAACAATGGCGGTGCTATCGACTTAGGAAACGAATTTTGGAGTTAAAGTTAGACTTCAATTGTTTAGAGGATGACATACTCTGTTTCGTGTCCCTCACTAACTATAATTATTCCGTATAATCTTGGTACTCTGTACTTCTGTGGTATGTCTTGTATAAACATTGTGTAGAGGTGTAGCTTTTTTGTTTCTTTTTCAATTATTTGTATCATTAATTTAGAAATCAAATTAAGAATGACAATAAGGATTATATTTACATCTTTCTATCAAATTGTTTTATTAAATTTTCATGCATGTTTTTCATCTGGGATTAATCAAGTTTTTCTATCCATCTGCACCTTATTATCCTCATGTGATCTCAAATTAAAGTGGAAATAATCTACTGAAATACTAAAAAAGGACATCGTATAAAATTTTGACCATTTTTTTTTTTGAGGAAAAAGAAAGGCCGAAGCCAGGTTACATACGTATAGCTCGAGCTATACTAAAGCCTTGTGCATCATGGAACATTGTATGCTGAACCCCATGGGGAGGAGCATGAAGCTCATGGTCACCAAGAGGAAACCCAAGTGCCAAATTTGACAACTTATCAGCACAAAAATTCGCTTCCCTGTACACATTCGGAGTACATATTCCTCGCCATCAGCTAGTAATCGCTTGCAATCATTAATGAGGGACCCATAGGTAAGGTTGTCTTCAGTATTACCATTAACAAGGTTCACCACAATCTTAGAATCCGACTCCACAATGAGTTGTCTTACTCCGAATCTTCTAGCCAACTTAAGGCCGAACCAAAAACAACGAAGCTCAGTTAGAGTCACGGTAGCATAACCAAGGTTTAAGACAAAACCAAAAACCCACTCTCCATTGTTGTTGCGGCATGCATAAACCTCTGACGCCTGCTAATCCAGGATTTCCCTTTGAGCATCCATTTAAAGAGTGAATAACTAACTTAGACACTTAGAAGTTAGAACTAAAAAGTGTTATAGTGTTATAGTGTAACTAATAAACAATTATTCAATTTATATTTGTCTTCTAAGTAATATGATCAAGAAATTTATAATAATTCAACTAGTCTCTCTTAAGACAGATATATCTGTCTTAAGATTAAAATGGGTTAGGTAGAACACACTCGCATAAATAACACAAGTATTTTGCTAATATTTAGACATTCTGCTTTGAAATTTCCATTTTCAAACAGAGATGCCTAACTTAATTGTGTTTTAAAAAATGTGGCTTAATACATTTGAAGAAAGATTTTGAGCTAAAGAGAATGATGATAGTTGCATAAAGGATTTGTGTACAATTAGGTACATTCACTTCACTCGATTAGATGCTCAAAATTGGGAAACGTGATTCCATAAACTATGCACACAAGTTGTAATTAAGTAACATATGTGAGCACGTTTATGTGGTGCGGAATATTAAAGCAATTGTTTAATGCATATGTAACTTATCCATAAAGGTAGAGCTAGTGTCATATACAGTACTTCGTAGTACCAATAAAGAAAGGAAAAGAAAAAGGGATGGAGAATAGAGGCAGTCGACATGCTGAATAGCTTAAGAGGGCGTAACTCGTAAGGCCCACGTTAGTATTCTAAGCCAATAATTTATCAATGTCAAAGCGTTTCACACTAGTGTATTCAGCTTCTTATTTCCGCGGTTGTCAAACTATCACTTTCTGCTTGATTTACTTTTGACCTTTTCTTTTAGATGTGTGTTCACATGGTATATATTAAAATAAATTACCATAGGATGGAAGTCGATTTTCCAATAGTAAATCAACTAAGAAAGTAATCATTACGTTAAGTTCAAATCAATAAATCTTCTGAATTTTAATATATATGGAGTATTACTCGTAACCGTAGGACAAGATTGCGATAGCATACACTAAGGCAAAGGGTTACTCCCTCTATGGCCAATTGGTTTTAGAGTGGAACTTCCTTGACCTTATGAAGCGGACTCTCTCTCCTCCACTCGGGTGTGGCCTAGGCCCGTTACATGATTTAACATGGTATCAGAGCCCAAGGTTTCGTCCTGGGTTTCGATCTTAAACTAGGCTCAAATTATGCCACCGGTGGAGGGCCTCTTTGAGGATTCGTTAATTCCCACACCGTTGCGCTCCCATGGTTTTGTCCTGGGTTGCGATGGGACCTCACATGTGAGAGGGCGTGTTAGAATATAAACCACCCACATGTGAGGTGTCCCACATTGTTGGAGAAAGAGAGATTGTACTAGTTTATAACCAAGGGGGCAACTCCTCCTATTGTCAATTGGTTTTAGGATGGAACCTCCCTTGTGTTGTGAAGTGGTACGTGTCTCCTCCGGTTCAGGTGCGGTCCAGGCCCATTTACATGATTTAACAAAAATTTTGATAGTTACATAGAACATAGTCATTATAACAAGATTGCGATAGCGTACACTAAAATTTTGATAGTTACATAGAACATAGTTTTTTCTTTTCCTTCCTTTATGGATAAGTCAGTCAGGAATAGAAAAACTTTGCATAAGCTACACTAAAATTTTGATAGTTACATAGAACAAGATTGCGATAGCCTACACTGAAATTTTGATAGTTACATAAAGCATTATCAATAAATAAAGGGCCTATATGGCAAAGGAATAAAAAGATTCCCTGGATCCTTAAGCTTGGGTGGAGAATTAGCTTGCAATGCGGCATTGCACTCCTTAGTGAATGCTACCGTCTCCACTTCATTAAAAAGCCTCTTCTTAGTTAAGATCTCCTTCAAAAACTTTGCATAAGCTGGCACTTGAGTGACCAATTCAGTAAATGGCACAGTCACTTGAAGATTCTTTATTACCTCCATGAATCGCCCAAACTCTTTATCAAGCTTTGATTTGAGTTGTCGGTGCGGAAAAGGTAATGCAACTTTAATGGGCTCGGCTTCCTTCTTCTTATTCTCAAATTTTGAAGCATCGTCATCAGACATAGGGGTAACTCGATCGAGTTTGTAATTACTCGATCGAGTTATCAAAGCATTATCTACGACAGTAGCTGATCGAAACAAAACAACATCATCGGGGCAAACTCGATTGAGTTTGCAATTACATGATCGAGTTTGCAAAGGATCGAGTGCTTTATTAGAAAATCGTGAACCAATAGCTTTGTTAAGCTGAACTCGATCCGAGTTCTGACAAGGACACTGAATGCCGTGGCTGGAGAAGAAAGAGCAACAGGTTCTTTAGGGTGAACTCGGTCGAGTTCAACACTACTCGATCGAGTTTCACCGTGTTTCCTCGTTATATCCCTCGTTTTCTTGTCTCGTACTCTATCTTCGCAATTTTCATTCTCATCATCTCTTAATTCAAGATTTCCCAATCCCTTAGGATTCATGTAAGGGACCGCATCTTCAATAATAGGCCTCTCCGGACCTTGATAAGTGGTACCACTCCTCAAAGAAATAGCATTAACTTGCTCATGTGCTTGTTTACCTTGAGGAGGAAGATGGTCGGGCTGCCTTGAAGGATTTTGGTGTAATACTACGGATTTCAGACTGCCAGTAGCTCGCCGAGCTGGGGGTTGGCTCGACCGAGTTGGTCGACTAACAGGGTTAGTTGGATATTCTGACTTTTTACAGAAGGTGTTGTTGTGTAGTAGCTCGATCGAGTCATAGTTGACTCGGCCGAATTGGTCTAGCTCGGCTGAGCTAGGTGTTAGCTCGACCGAGCCAACGGTCTGACGGGTTAATATTTTTGGTTTTGGGTGATTAGTATAAAAGAGAGGAAAATTATGTTTAATCAGTTTTATAATCATTTCTTAAACACATTTCTAAAAGATGAACGACGCTTACTCTCTCCCTCTCTTCTACACTAATCACATCAAGGCTAGGGTTATCCGATTTATTGGGGTTTTTGCATCTCTTTCCGCGTAGATCGTAATCAGTAAGTATTCGACCCTTGTAACCTTGTTAATCTATCTTTACGGTTAGAGTTAATAAACCCTAATGATCCGTGCATTTTCTATAGGCATTTTGTACTTCATTTGCACGCATTTCTATGCATATTTAGTAGTGTTTAGCTACAAATGTCCCCTGAATTGTCTACTTTGGTTTTCTTGTATTATTTGCAGGTGTGGACCGGAAAGGAGCAAAATCAAGCTTAAAACATGTCCATATGCATGCATTTAGGAGATGAGTTGAGTCGGAGCTTGGAAACTACCATTTTGAGATGTGCGTAGAAGTAAGGGAGCTTAGCGGACAAAACAAGAGCTTCAAATTACTAGTGCCCACTTTGAAGAGCCATACCTCGAGTTCTACAACTGTAACACCCCCAAATTTCTGACTTGTTTTAAAATACTATTTTTAAGAAAATGTCGGAAGACTAGAGGTGTTACTTGTTACTCTTTAAAAGAATAACGATGATACCAAATAAATAAAGGGTTTTTATTACTGTGATAAATATCCGATTACAACTCAAACTATGAAATATAAAACTCAGTTGCGGAAGCTAGGTGATCTATCTTTATTCCTTAAGTCATCGTCGCTCTCCAAGCTAGCCCGAACATCCATCAATAAACCTGATTAACCTGTTCACGACTCTGCTCACACAATGAGCGAGAACCAAGGTGATCACGGCAGGCCCATCCAATAAGAGAAGAAAGGGATGAACAAGAAAGCAGAGTAAACGTCAACCAACGAGGTTGAGTAAGATAAAACCACCTCTCATAAAATCAAAAGAAAACTTTAAACATTAGTTTAAGTAAAACCTTTCCAAATCCTTTTAACTTTAACCTGTTCCAACGAGATAAGATAGATGCAATATAGAAGGTTCCAACCAAACGGTGTCCGGTCCGTAAGGATATTCCCAACTATGTACAAACTTACCACTAGTCCTGAGTGCATGCACCCCTCCAAGGGCCAACCCCAAGGAGGAGGATCTAGAGGAACAAGGTCGTGATCAACCGACCCTAGGAAAAGAAGCTCTGTATAGGGGTTCCCCGTCGAGAACGCTCTACCCCTCTATCAGATCCGAATTCACAAGTTCAAAATCCCACGGGAAATATTCCCGAAATCCAATATATAAACTCACGGGAAACCTTCCAGAAATATCCAATATAACCTTGCGGGAAATCTTCCGAAATCCAACATCAACTCACGGGAAACCTTCCCGAAAAAAATTCAATTGTAATCTCAAGAAAAACCTTTTTAAAACTTTCAAATATCCAAATGATCTCAAAGTATTTCAAATCCCTGTTTTCGAATCGTCCATTATATTCCAAACACTTCTTGAAGAAGATGAGCATTCTATCTTACCTTGAGAACTTGAATAAAGCTTGATAAATTAAAATTCCTCTTCGGTGAAGTCGAGATCTACATTTCATTATTACTCTATTAACATACATTCATAAATTGTCCATCATGCCATGCTCATGCAAGTCTCGTGCCTAAGTTCCCTTTAATCATTCTAGGTAGAGGTTTGAGTCATTTTCGATACAATGCTCCCTTAACACGGTTAGGTACTTTTAAAGGTACAAGTCAATTCAAACATATATCTTAGACATCCTTAAGAGTCTCTTACTAAGTCTCAATCATTATTTAAAAGTTTGTACATATCACTTAATATTTATCAAACCAAAACAGAAACTTTTTAAAAACTTTCAGCATAAAACCCGGTTTGTTTTATCTTTTAAATACTCCAAATATTGTAAACATTTGAGGTGGCTATCATTTATAGACATATCAACCCCTCTAGTTCAGGCCCTAATAATATGGGGTGGTCGTTCTTTGTATAATCATCTTAAAAAGTGAAGATAAAACACACTGTCCAGAATAGCGGTATTTCCGACCAGTCTGACCGTAAAATTCATATCAATTAGAAGAAAAATCGTAAATTTGCAAGGTCTAGACCAAAAGTTCCGTAAGACTCAGTGCTATATTTTATATTGATAGTTCAAGACGTGATTCTCACTTTAACATTTTCGAAATTGGCGATTACAGTACAACACTTTTACGACCCATTCTGATTGTTGTTCACAGGCTGTTTATTTAGCATTGTAAGCAAATCTTTCTCTGTCCAAGACTTCGATTATAGCTCATATGAATAAAGAAAAGACAGAATGCAAACTTAAGTATATATTCCTAAATAATCTTTAGACTTTAGCATGAGTGTTACGAGCTTTAGCGTGTAACAATCACTACCCGTGTTCATGTCGCGTTTTCTTCCTAGCATGGTATAGGCGATGTGGTATGTGAAAACATTAAGTTAAGAATATCAAAGAAACATACATGATGTGAGGATGGTGCTAGAGTAACTTCCAAGACCCAAGTATAATCCTTTATAGAGCTCCTTTGTAGTATCCTCTTGCAACTAGTGTTTTTTTTCCTAAGTGTAGTGTTCTTCTTTCCTTTGTGTGTTTGGTAACTTTTTGTGTTTGGTGGGTAAAATGGCTGTAAAAAGGGGGTATATATAGTCTTTTGTGGTGAAAAGGGGGGATGTTTAGCATGGTAAATTGGTGTATAGTGAATTGTGTATGGTCAAGATGCATCCTACTTGATGATCAAGCAATGTTTGTACAATGTATTTACCATCCTTTAACCTTGTAGTTCATATCATTGTATTAACTACCACTACGCCAAATAATACCATCAATCACGGTTAGAAAAGGCAATATACCGTTATGACACCAAAAACGGAACCGTTATTGCATCGACCGTTGTTATTATATGACCACGACTATTATAAACGCGGAACCATTATGAAATTTAATCAACGGGTAAAGAATACCGTTATGGAATGTTTAAGAGCGGATCAAAAACCGTTGTCAATAATAATTAATCCGTGGTGGTATTTGGTTGGAATGATCTACGGAAAACTATCACAACGGTTTCACTGAAAAGAAACCGTTTTAAATTATTAAATATGACAACGGTTTGTGCTTAATAAACCGTCATAAATATCATGAATTCGACAACGGTTTTACTTCGTTATATTATGGATGAATATGTCAACGAGTTTATATTTAAATGCGACCGTGGTCAATAAAATTATTGACCACGGTGTAATAATAACCGTTATTAAATTGTAAATTTTTTTAAAAAAAAAAAGATTTATATTAGCAGGTTCCGGCTAATCCGTAAATGCTATTTTTGCAGTAGCATCATGTTACTTCAAAATAGCATTTCAGCAGCCTGCATTGCAAAATTTCAATCCTACATCATCAGAATATGACACGGAATCATCGATTCAACCCAGCATCAAAATATTATAAACAGGGTGAGCAAAACTAAATACACGTGGCTCTATGGAAGACACTCCGGTAAGGAAAGAAAATATGTGGCCCACTTGGTTCTCATGTCGGTGATGTCTTTCTTCGAATAGCTTGGGTCTTTGTTGTTTATTGAAGGTGGGAACTACAAATCAAAACATAGTTAATCAACATCGACAGGATAAGTAGAATATTACACAGAATTAAAGCCAAGCTACGTTTGAAATAGCGAATAAAACACACTAACCGGTGACTTTATGTTGATATAGTTTCCGGTGATAATCTCCCACATGGACCGACAACAGAAAAAGGCACATTGTTTGGTGTCTGGTTGTAGAGGAGAATATTATATAAATCACATACAGATAAGCTAAATTAGTTCAACCTCTCACATAAACATAAATTAAATGATAAGAGTAATTATTAATAATATACACTTACCTTTATCGTGATAAAAGTTGGACAGCTTGCTCCAATTTTTTGAAACACACTAACTCATAAATATATACAGGAAATTATAATTAGCATTCGATTGGCTCATTAATATTGATGGGTCATTAGAAGGACCTAGTGTTCAAAGGTCATACAATACCAAATCACAGTATAATGTAAGGTACTAAACTTACTCAGATATAATCTTCATACATTTCTCAGATGGATCGTGTCCGCAAGAGTCAATCCAGTACACTTTGCTTCTGTTCACATCGATTGCCACTAGCAGCCAATGCTTGCTATGAAATATTGAAAATTCAACTGTTAACTTATATACAAGCATGTAAGCGTCGTAATAAATGAATAGAATCCTGGTTCATTAGAATAAAGTACTATACATACTGATTCTCATTGTATGGGGCAAGCCATAACCTTTTGGGCATCATCAACCGTTGAGCAATTTGAGAGATGTGACCCTCGTATGTAATACCATGCACCTTTAGAGAGAACACATTAGGAGACAAGAAT
>JAGPOY010004989.1:0-11358 GCA_018983105.1 Silene uniflora | reverse complement strand
CGGAAACAATTATAATCTCATAATCCCTTTTACAGCCAGGTCCCATCGCAATAGGTACCCAAGTCAGCCAGTGACACAGCCTCGTCACCGCAGCCACTCATCGCAACAAGTGATAACCCTAGGTTCATTAATGTGCACATCCTCCTCGTGATGGGTGTCACGAGAGGCGATCAAAGGGCGTGGACCATTCCCCAATGGACTCACTCAGCCGAAATCGTCTTTCAGCCGTAACCTCATGCCATACAATCAATTATCATCCATCATGTAAACAACTTAAGCAATTACTCAATTCAACATCGTCACAACCAAATACTGAGTACGAAATCCTACCTGATAGCAAATCCGCATCAATAATCACAAATAACTTGCTAGAAGGGCTCTTCTACGAATCCGCAGCCTAAAATAATCAATCAATCAATCAAGTTTTGCCCTAATAGCAATTCACATGTAACACTATCGATTTACTCATAATCCAAGCATGACAATACTAGATCTAGGAAGACTTACGAATAAAGGATGACGAACGACGAAGATCCTCGATCGTTCTTGACTCCAAAGCGATTAGGAATGGTCTCTAGGGTTTTGTGTAGTTAAAAGATGTAAAAACTGTAACTTAAGACTTACCGTTTCCTTTTATATTCAATTACCATTCCTAATTACTTCCGAGTCGGTTCGCCGGCCCGTCAGTTATACTCGGCCGAGCTACAGTACTACTCGGCCGAGTACTCGATACTCGGCCGAGTGTTCCTGTACTCGGTCGAGTACTCACTCGACATACCTCCTGCCTCAGATCTCACTTTGACTACTCGACCGAGTAGACACTATTCGACCGAGTAGTCCCTATTCAGATACGGGGTATCACAAACATTGACTGCATTGAGTAGAGCGTCAATGTTTCCAGCCATGCCATCAATCTTGGTTTCAATATTAGCAACTCTCTCTTCACTCATTTGAGCTATTTATGTGTTTTTGTTGTAGGTATGGAAATGAATTTACTCACTCTCTCAAGACTAACACAAAGGTGGGATTGTGTTATAACCTAGCCCCTGATTACCACTTTGATGCACCTAACCAGGGGGTAAGGTGTTTTGGACACTCACACACACACGAACCAACAAACAAGATAAATAAACCCTGAACTAGGAGGCTCAAGCAAAGCACAAAACTCCTCTTAGAATAGTGAATCTCAAGATTAACTCAATCACCTAAGCAATGCACATGGGAATTAAGCTAATCTCAAGCCAAACAACTAAGCAAAGCACAAGTTGTTCGAGTTAACTAAGCAAATCACAAGTTAACAAGGATAAAGAGTTAAAACTCTAGAGTTTTCATTTCATTCAAGTCTGTCTTATTAAGGAGTTTGTGAGCTCCTTATATAGGCCATACAAGTTACATCAGGACCCTTGTTTCTACTACAATCTAATGGCTCAAAATGGCCTTACATAATGCATAAAACAAATACAAAGGTCTCCTAATAACGACGTCCAAAAATACTGGTAAAACAGGCTGCCAAAAAGCAAATAAAGTAGCCTTGTTGGTTTCCTGAAATGGCAAGGCAATTTCTCAATCTTGTGGCTCGTGTTTGGCTTCTTTGCTGCTTGTTTCAAGGCTGGACAAGGACTACTAGGACCCTTCCAACGTTCCCATTTGAGGTGAGAACTAGTTTACAAAAGTAAGGAGTATTAGAACTGACTTAACAAGAGCAATGCTAACTGCTCTCTAATCTGGACCCTTAACTTGAGAGCTCGATTTGACTAACTTCTAAGCTTTATTTGGAGAATATTTCCTGGACTTTTTTGTTGATAATGACCTTAACATTCATGGAAAAGAAGCTGGAGTCCTTGGTTGTTAAGCTGCCTTAAAGACTTAGGCCAATTTCCTTGCCCGATCAAAATTGATCCTTGGAGGCTAGTTGTTGGATTGCTTGCGGTATTGCTTGCCCCCTTGGCTCCTGCATCCGTAAGTATAGGTGAAATTATTAATACTATCATAAAGTGGAATATTTCACAATTTGTAGTGTATGAATTCAATTCAATTCATATTAATTTTATTTTATTTTATTTAATTAAAAGATTGTATTTTTGTGAAATAACCCCTCTAATTCATCGAAAACATAGTACTCCCTCTTATTCACTATTTTCTTCCCTACTTTTTTATTCGGATTATTCGAATTTTCTTCCATATTTCTTTTTTGGGCTGATTTGTGTGGTCCAAATTCAATTGCATGTGGGGTAGTGCGTTTTGTATGGTCCAAATTCACTTTCTTATTTCTTGTTCAAAAAAGGAAAGGGGAAGAAAATAGTGAATATGAGAGAGTATTTATTTTTGGGGTGGATTTTAAGAAAGGTGGACCAATTGCTTGAAATTTATTAAAATACCCTCCCTTTTTATTAAAAGAGGAGCAAATGAGTGTGAGCATTTGAATGCTTTATGAGGGTATATTTGTCATTTGAAACTTTTACCAAATGAAGAAATTTTATGAATTCCGTGAACACAAATTCTCATTGAAGACGGTCTCTTCGGAGAGACCTCTCACAATGAGCAAGTGGGGAGGGCAAGTGGGGGAGGGGGTGTGAGAGGTCTTCAGCTGAAGACGGTCTTCAGCAAGACGGATTGTTCCGTGAATAAGATGAAAATAGAGAGTGGTATGATCCCAATGAATTGGAGGGAGTAGCTGATAGTGTTTCAGGAAATGCACTTTGGAGCAAAGATATTTCTTATTTGCAATTCTCTTCATATATAGGGGATATGAGAATCTGTGCTAATTTTAAGTCGTGAAAAATTGCACACGATTGAATATTCAATAATTTGGCTAAATACTTAAATATTAAAAACAAAATAATGGATCACATTACACTATTCCACTATATAAGAGTAATTTATCAAGCCACATCATCGTCATCATCTCTTATTTTGAAAAGAGAAGAAAACAAAAACGAATTTTTTTTTGGTGGAATGTAAAAATTATATAATAAGCAAGAAATCACAACACCATGCATCCATCACTAGCACATGGCCATAATTACATAAAATACTTCCTATTACACTTATCTATAGCATCAACCAATTTAACCAATGCCTAAAGAGCTCAGCCATACATCAGGGATCCTATGCTTCACATTAGCTCGATACTGAAATCTATTTTTCATATCATATTGCACCGCCTTAAGCACCACATCATGATTAGGTATGTAGGTATCAACCCTGCAAGTATTACGAGTAATCCAAAGCCTATAAATCAATCCACAAACAACACTCCAAATTATCATCTTCTGCATGAGTGAGCGACACATGAGCTGCAAACACCACTGCACAATTTGGCTCTCAGGAATCTGAAATCCCAACCAATATGTTGTTGGAGTATGTGTCCTCAACTATAGTGCTATCACATAATTATTGTGTAATCACATAATTAATTAAATCTCATAATAAGAATACAAAAGGGATGATAAATTATATAGTCAACTGATCAACATTAATCGGTAACGATTGGCTGACCAGAGTTTGACGTTACTATCATGTTGACGGTGGTGATAAGTTGATCCCTTAAGGTCACACCTATAGGATGAGACCCAAATAGACAATTAATTAATTGTATTCGATACAGATTAATTAATCCCTTATTTATGTGAGTTTAAATAATTAAATTTGAGTTTGGGACTCAAATCAATTATAGTTTATTATTCAATTATGTGATAATTGACTGATAAAGTTTACGTTTTACTTTAATGAGATTAAATAAGATTTAATTTAATGATTTAATGTTATTTCATTAAATTAGTTGAGGTTTCATATTTATTGAGGTAGAGGGAATTAGTTATTTATATTTCCAAGAGGTTGTAAATTTAACTAACTAGCTATTATGGGACCCATTATATGTTGATGTAATCGTAAAATATTACTCAATAAGTTGAGTGTATAATGTTTATTAATTTGTGTCACATAATTGTTGTATGATCAAATTAATATTTAATTATGTAAGATAATTAAATACAAGACTTATAAGCATTTGTGGGACTAATATTATAAGATGAAAATCACCCATAAATGGACCATAGGGCCGGGTATAATGAAAAAGAATAAGGGGACAATTGTTCTTTTCAAAATACACAATTTCTATATGCGATGGTGACTTGTGCATGAAAAGATGCCTACACCTATTTCTCTACACAAAAGGTAGTTTTGCAATTGTATATTTTAAGTGGCAAAATTCACTCCACTTGGTATGTGGGTGTCGTGAGATGCTCAAAGTAGAGCATCCATGTGCTTGTCATTTGAGTGAGTTGATTCTCTTAGAAATGCTCATCTTTTCTTATATGCAAAACTCCTCAAACATCCTCTCTAAATTCCCATACTCCATGACTAATATTAATAAACTATTACTAGTGTAGTAATACCAATAATATTAGTAATTATAAGGGAATATTATTACTAATATCTAGTTAATATTAGTAGTAATATTTGGATTTTCTCATCTTTGGTGCAATCAAGAGGAGTGCTTCTATACTTGAAGCTTGGTGTTGGAAGATCATCCTAACCTTTATTAGCTCAAGAACAAGTGAAAGTAGGAGACCTTACTTGTGCCCAATATTTCGAGCCATATATCAATGTAAGGAACATTGTTTTTCTTCTCTACTCTTTTATTTTGTTATGCATGCACTAGATCAACTATGACAAAGATTAATGAGTTATTCAAATCACTATTAGAGAAGTCTAATAATTGGTATATGAACCTAACAATTGGTATCAGAGCATAAGGATGTTGCACGCATAATCGATTTATAGTTTTTCCGAGTTATTAGTAACTTAAATAAAACTAAAAATTTGTGATTTATGGGATAAAGTCAGGAAATCATTTTTCATGTTGTATATAGTCATTTTGATGATCTATGGTATTTTATTGCTCATTTTAATGATTTTTAATAATTTTATTATATTTTATTGAGTAAAATGGTACTTAAAATACTAAAAATAGTTAGACTAGGTCTCTGACCTTGAAATTTTTATATACTCTCACATGAATATTTTAATTATTTTATGTAAAATTTCGTATAAATTTGATTTGTTTTGCATGATTTATGATTTTTATGAGATAAAAATGGAATAAATGGAGGTAAAATGGTTAAAAATAGTTAAACTTCGAAAGAGGCCATGAAATTTTAATATGTTGTCACATGAACATTTTACTCATTGTTTGTAAAATTTGAGATGAACTCAATTCATTTTGCATGATTTATGAATTTTTAGTGTAAAAATGACATAAATAGTGACTATTTTAGCAAAAATAGCTAAAACGAATTGCATGACTTGAGAAAAATATTTTAGGTTGCGTGTATATCCCATATTTCAGATCTAAAACTGAAATATTGATTAGTTTGATGTTTTCATGCTTTAGATGTTTTATTTGATAAAACCGATAAAGTGCAACTATATTTTTCTCAAAATAAATTCGAAATTTTTAACCTTAATTTTTGACATTATGAAGGTCATGGAAATATTCCATAACGTTTAAAAATTTAAAATTCAAATTTTAAAATTATTGTAATTTAATTTGGATTTATTTCATAAAAGTTATGATTTTAAGGTCAAATATGAGCATAAATATTATATCAAGTTGAATTATTGTCAAAAATTGAGTTATGACTAATTTCTGAGTCCCAAGAAAGTTAGGATAATTAACTTAGACTAAAATTTGATTTTAGTATTATTTAACGATTTTAATGAGGTTAAAATCGCGAAAATCCATAAAACCGGGTAATATACGATATAAGTTTAAATAACGCGATTTGGCATAAAATTGGGCATGTTAAATACATATTATAATGCTGCATATTTCATTGTTAAATGTTATATTTTATTTATGTAATTTTGAATTATGTAATTTTATCTTAGTATGGCCTAAGTTTTAATCAGTATTACCCAAAATGAATGGTAATATCGATTCGGTTGTAATTTAATGTGATCTCGTTTCACTTTTATTTTTACTACTTTTTCATATTACAAATGTATAATAGGAATAGCTATGTATTTCTTTATTATTTGTTATTCCGAAGTTTCTTCAAGACAGTGCCATTCGGAAAGGCGTTCCGACAAAGACGGTGTTCTTGGGAGGTGTGCCACTTGAAGATTTAAGGGACCAAAGGAGTTAATTTCCGAATTTGTAATAGATTATTTGATTTTCTATTTTAGGAAGATCATACTAGGAATTTATTATTTGCTTTGCATTTCCTTTTAATATGTTGCATGCATAGCTAAATCGTCATAACAACACATGCATATCATATAGAGTTTTATCGACCGTGTCAATTATAATTATCGATAATTCAACTTTTTAGTTCACATAAAATTGATAGATAATAAATTGACAAGACCTTCACTTTTAAAAGATTTAGAATTAGCCTTGCCAAATAGTAGGAGCCCATGAACCCCCTCTTCATAAAAGTACCATACGAGTAATCGAGGTGCTTACAATTGACGTCGAATAAGTGGGGTAATAACAAGTTATTACACTTCGAAAGTTTGGTGAATCTCAACGAAGGTAATTGCGACCGTAGCCGCAATAGGTTCGGGCTAAAGATGAAGTTAACGTAAATTCATCGAGACTGAGAGTTCTAGTTGTAGAATTGGTTAAAAGAGTTAACCTACCGAAGTTATATTAACGGAGGTGTAGAGGACCCGACCCCGATGGCTCACATCCAATATTAATATGAATTTCGGGTCTCGGAATAATTTGTATAATTGGGTGGAGGTCATTATATAAATGACTTACTTGTTAAAGGATTTACATGTATTATAACGATAAATGTTATTTATTTCCTTCATTTCCGCTTTGTACTTAATTCGATTTATCGCAATGGATTCATCTAATTCTTTAACAGCTATCACCATTTATTCATGGCTCCAATCATTTGATGAGAAATGCACTATAAACGAGCATAATTCGACTAGAGAACTTCGCTTTGGCATTGGTAAGGATGGGAATCTTTGCTACCTTACCACTTCTATACCTCCGACTCCCATTCTTCTCCCCACCATTTTGGAAATGAGAGGAGATAAGGAAATGTGTGGGAGTTCTAGCAAGAATGTTCTTGCCATTGAAAGGAAAAATGGTTAGTTTGAAGCAAAGAAGGGTATTAAATCCAAACCCAATAATGGAACGTGAGTAGTGAGACTATCACAAGCAAAACCAAAAGGGTGCCCAATCCGAAGATAAGTGCCATTATTGTAATGTCATGGGCCATTGGAAGCGAAATTGCCCAAAGTATTTGAAAGATATTAAGATTGGACTTGTTACTCTAATAGGTAATTGATGCGTGTATTTTATATAGACTTTTCAGTCTCATTTAGCACGCATTTCTATGTATTTTAGGTGACCTTACGTCACTTTATACCCCGAATATGCTACTTTGTGTTGTCTATGCTATTTTGCAGGATAATATGGAGAAGTAGCGGAAACCAGCCTAAAACCGTCCCAAGTATGCATTTTAGGAGATGGAGGAAGACGGAGCGGAAATCCATGCATAGGAAGCCAAGCCAAGAGCCATTTATCGTCGACTATGAAGCTGAAGGCCAAGAGGAAGTCGATCGAGTCCCTGCTGTACTCGATCGAAATATGAAGATGAGCTGAAGCCTCGATCGAACTGTCCTGTGTTCGATCGAGAGGATCCCAAGAGAAGAAGCCTCGATCGAGCTGTCCTGTGCTCGATCGAGAGAAATTGAAGACCAAGACCCTCGTTCGAACTGACCTGTGTTCGATCGAGAGGTGACTGAAGGAGAAGATCTCGATCGAGAGGTCTCATTCCTCGATCGAGAGGATTGCTTTGAGGAAGTGCTCGATCGAGAACCTTAAGTGCTCGATCGAGTAACTATTCTGACGGGCTCAGCCTGTTTACGTAAATTAGGTTTTAGAAAGATTAGCTTTCTTATAAATAAGGCGTTAATACGCCATAATCAGGACGGACTTACTATCATATTCTCTTAATTTTCCAGAACTTTTAGCTAGTATTTTCCGGGTTTTACAATTACGAAGATTGTGTTCTTTACGCCGGATTCGCTAGATTGTAATCTCTCTTTCTCTTTATTCTTAATCCATCGTTATTTATCGCTTTTATTACTTCTATTATTGCTTAATTTCTGCCCTAATCCTTATGCTAATTAATATCATTGTTATGATGTCGCAATTTAGTTATTCACATGATATTGGTAGTTTTATTACTATTAGCATGAGTAGCTAATTCCATAGTATGTTGGGATGAGGGAAGCTACGGTTAACGCATGATAGGGTAGTATTTTGTTTAGCCGATTTGCATGCTAGATATCGTTCTATGCAATTTATCGTTATTGGTTGATTGAGTGCACGCAGGAGACCAATTGTCTAGTTAACCCCGACCTAGATCGAAAGATTGGTAGGGAAGGCTTGCATAGATTCGATAGGTAGTACCTAATTAGGGCGAAAGTCAATTAGGAGACCCTAGGGCGATTAGAGACCGAAAGGGTATAATCGTGGTTTAAGGACCGAAAGGCGACGACCACGCTCTTTCTAGCTGCATTCTGACTGAACCGTTTGAACCTGTTAATGCATGAAACCGTAGTGGACCAAAATCCTGACATATTCCCCTCTCTTTGATTGTTATACCGTATTACTGCTTTATTTCTGCTTTATTTCTCTCTTTTAATCCTAATAAATTAGAAAATCAAATATTAAACCCCACATTTGTAACCTAGACAGATTAGTTACCGAACAATAGTTACCTCCCTGTGGAGATCGACCCTACTTCCGTTAGCTACATAGTTAATTGGTTTAGGACTTTATTTTTGGTGTAGTACGAACGACATCAAATTTTGGCGCCGTTGCCGGTGAGGCAATTTTATTGTTTGTTTAATTTTTCTGTCTTGTCTTAAGGAATTTTTAATTCCTTAAGACCGTTCTTACTTTTTCCTTTTAGTTGCGTATGCGCAAGTCGTTGAAAGGACTAATGCCTTGAGAGCCCAAATCACGAACTTCAAGCAAACCGCCACAGAGAATTTGTATGAAGCTTGGAGTTGGTTTAAGAAAGCTGTGAGGTCGGTTCCTCATCATGGGTTTCAGCCATGGTTTTTGTTTAACCAGTTTTACAATGGGTTGTACGACGACCATCGGGCTATTTTAGATGCTGCCGCGAATGGTCGATTTCAGCAAGAGGTAGATGATGACAAGGGCTGGAAATTGATCGAAGAAATGGCAAATCATTGCGCCGAATATGGTAACCCATGAAGTGGAACACGGACCGTGGTTAGCGTGAGTTCGGACGATCTTGACGCCAAGTTAGATAGGCTGAATGCGAGATTTGATCAATGGGAAAAGAATAATTCTAACCAACAAACGGTGCATTTGCTACAAAACGAGGAGTTGGTTACATGTGAGAGGTGTGGAGAGCCCGGTCATTCGGCCGTGGATTGTTTTGCTGAGAAGGAGCAAGTTTGCTCTTTTCAGCAATATAGGCAAGGAGGTGGTTACTACAATTCCAACAATGTCCATCCCAACTTGAGGTGGACTAGCCAAAATGTGTTGAACCCGTCTCCGCCGCAACAACAACCATACGTTCCACCGCACAAGCAAGGCTTTCAAAATCCTGCTTCCTTTGCCGTACCGAAGCAAGCTAGTTCCTCTTCGGGACGAATTTCTGAGATGGGAGAGCTTAAGTCGATGATTAAGTCATTGGCGGTCCAAATGCAAAAATCGGACCAAGCCAATAATTCGACTATAAAGTTGTTGGAGTCGCAAATTGCTCAACTAGCGGGGAATCAATCGACGAGGCAGCCTGGCCATTTGCCGTCCCAGACTGAAAAGTGAAAGGAGACCCTTAATATGCTCACATTGAGGAGCGGTCTCACTTATGACGGATCAAAAGCTGCTGATACAGGAGTTCCTGGCACGAGTTTCAAAGTTCCTGCTGCTGCCAGTGATGTTTCACTCGATCGAGGGGGTATTGTTGCTCGATCGAGTGAATTGCTTGAAGATTTGATCGATCGAGGGATTGTTGATCCTCGATCGAATGATACTGGGATGGAGGTTGCTGGATCGAGCAACCATTCTGGAGAAAGACCAAGGTCGAGTGAAGCTGTTGCTCGATCTAATACTATCGATGATGAAAGATCTCGATCGAGCGAAGCTGTTGCTCGATCGAGTAACCATGATGAAGAAGGCTCTCGATCAAGCGATGTTAACGCTCGGTCGACCACTGATGATGCTGATGTGCCTCGAACGAAGGGCTTAAGCAAGCGAATGATCAATAATGCCATTATTCGGGAAGGACGAAAGGAAGCGAATGAGAAATACGCTCCATATCCAAGTCGGTTGATACGGGCTAGGGCTGAGAAAGAGTTCGTGAGATTTGCGGACATTATGCGCGCTCTTAAGGTGAACGTTCTATTTTCCGAGCTTATAATAAAGGTACCTTCTTATTTAAAATTCATGCGTGAAATTTTATTACGTAAGAGGTCCATTGATGCTGTTGAGACCATTGCCCTGACGAAGGAGTGTTCCGCATTCCTCCAAAATAAAAGCCCACCCAAACTGGCTGACCCGGGTAGTTTTTTGATTCCTTGTCGTATAGGTACCACCACCATTGACAATGCCTTGTGTGACCTAGGGGCTAGTGTTAGCGTTTTGCCATTTTCGCTAGCTAAGCGGTTAGGTTTCACTAAGTATCAGTGTACTAACATGACGGTCCAGATGGCTGATCAGACCTTATCTCGACCATTAGGAGTTTTAGAGGACATTCCTATTCAGTTAGGAAAGTTTTTTATACCTGTTGATTTTGTCGTGTTAGACATAGCTGAGGACTCACATACTCCCATTATTTTGGGAAGGCCGTTCTTGCACACTGCGCAGGCGGTTATAGATGTCGGGTCAAGGACACCGACCTTTAGCATTGGTGGGGAGGACTGATGTCTTGTCGTTATAACACCAAAAATAAAAACCTAAGCACTACTAACTAGAAGCTAGTGGTAAATAGGGTCGATCCCACAGCGAGGCAGGTATTTCTATTTAAGCAATTTTTCTGTATGTCACAATACTTGGGGGTATGTAGATTGTTTAACTAAACTAAAGATTAAGGGGAATAAAACTAGATTCAATCAAGGGAGAAGGGAGCATGCGAAGGAAGTCGGTCCACCGTGTCTTCTACAGCTAGGGTTTACTAGGTCGGTCAATTCGTTGGTAGGAAGGACTGGGTCGTCACCTTTCGGTCCTTAAACCCGACTATATCTTTCGATCTAAAGTCGTCCTAAGGTCAATCTTACTTAACTTTCATACTCATAAGATTTAACTTATTACAATTAAACAAGTCTACCCTTCCAATCTTTCCATCTAGGTCG
>JAGPOY010004987.1:0-11399 GCA_018983105.1 Silene uniflora | reverse complement strand
CTTACTCAACTACCTTTCATTTTGTAAATCTGTGGGTCTAAATATATATAACATTGTCGAGTGAAATTTAACAACCAGTTTTCACACCTTTTTAGAAGACAACCCTCACTCGGGTTTATCTCTCTATGTTATGTTACTCTGTCCTCCCTCATGACCTACCCACCAAGGTTCGCTCCTTTTCACCCTATTGACCTCACTATAATTGTCCCTTCCTTCTTTCGAACACACAAGTACTCCTCAAACGATGCAACATAAGGTACACTTACCTAACAATAAGAGCAAGAGACATTACCAATGTCGCGGACATCAACATTAACGGCTCCCCTACTTTTAACGATGTCTTTAACTCAAATTGCCTTAAACACCCCAAAACCATGTCAGACTGCTAATTGAACCTTACCAACCCAACTGACAGATATATAAAGGTATAGCAAAGTCATGAAGATCGTCGAACGACGAAGTAATCATTTAAAGCAAACGGAAATGAAAAGAACAATCGCATATTGTGGCAACAGTGTCATTCGGCTGAGTGACTAGTCACTACTCGACCGAGTGACTAGTGCTCGGTCGAGTATCAGCTCCACTCGGTCGAGTATAGAGACTATAAAGTGTTTTCGCCTCATCCGCTACTCCACTCTCATTAGGAATTAGCCACTCCACTCTGAATTGCACGTTCGACACATAAATCTCATAGTTCGATCCTACTCCAACACATCAAGAGTTTAAAGGATTTAATCTAACGCACCCCACATTATACTAACCATCCATAATCAGCCATAAATAATCTCAACAAAACAAGTTCATGATAAACCTAAAAAGTCTACGTACGGTCGTAAGGACCCAAATTACGCAAACGAAACAACGTTAAGTCTAATCACAAGGATTAACAACAGTCTTGTACCACCGAGGTAATAAAGTATTAAACAAATTTCATCAGAAGAAAGCATAACAATATGATTTGCCAACATAACCTGCCGCCTCTACTACCCCTGTTCCTCATCACACACGATATATCTCACTGACAATCCGGTTCAACACCAGCGTACCAAGAACATTGAACTCGATATTCATTTTGTACGTGAAAAGGTTGCTTGAAGTGATGTGCGAGTCTATCGTGGCCCATCTCGTTCTCAAATTGCGGACATTTTCACTAAAGGGCTACCATCGATTCTCTTTACTGATTTTCGTTCCAGTCTTAAAGTTCGTGAGCCTCCCGATCACTGAGGGGGTGTGTTAGACAAAAAGTATTATGTGAATATTTTTATAATATGTTTACATATTATTATTATTATCAGTTATTTACAGTAGCTATATCGTTTATATTAGGCTAGAATATCGTCTTAGGCTTGTATATAAACTCCTATGATTATTCTATAATAGTCATGCATTATAATCTTTCAATATCTTTTTGGTGAAATGTAAATTGTATTAAAAAAAAATAATCATGAGAGTACATCATCATCACCACAAACGCCTATTATAAACCCACAAGCAACATTAAAGGGCACATAAGTAATTTAAAAACACACAAGCTAAGTCTAGTATACCAATTCGTATCTACTTTGTGCGTCAGGGTCCTAAGTCTCATATTTGCTCTCCCTTGAACATCTAATTGAACCTGCTTTAAAATCACACGAGGCTGGAGTAGAAGCATCTCCAGTCGACATTTATTCCTTGCCATTCCATAAATGATATATCAATGCCACCAATGCAGAAATGATGATCTATTTTTGCAACAGTGATCTCATTCTCAGCTTCCTACACCATTCCAGTATATGATCTCCATCCACTGTAACTCCTAACCAGCTCTCCACCAACTGAAGTCATTTCTTACTATAATGGCAATCAAAGAATAAGTGACTCTGAGTTTCTGGCTGCCCTCTACACATTTTACACTCCACATCTATGGTGAGACCAAACCTGACCAACCGATCTTTTGTCAAGAGCCACTGCAGTGCAAATAACCAAGCAATAATTTTATATTTTGGTTGATTCACATTCTGAACATACCCGGTACTCATCATATCCCTGACGCTGCAAATTTGTCGCCAGACCAACTAATGCTTACTGTTGGTTGATAACTATTCATATCCCTACCTTTGATGTATATGTGATTCACCCAACGGATCCATATAGGGTCAGCTTTAATAGCAATTCACCAACTGTATTTTATGATCATTGCAATATTCCACATCTGACTATGAATTATCCCCAATCCTCCACACTTCCTATCTAGACACACATTCTCCAATGCAACTGTGGGTACTCTTTGATACATATCAGCCCCACCCCAAAGGTAGTTTCTACAGATACACATCATCTTGTCAATGATTGTTTTAGGAATGACAAAGATTCTGGCCCAGTTAGATTGTATATGAGTTAGAATTGACTGAACTAAGTACCAGCCTCCCAGCATAGCTAAGCTTCTTTGTCGCCCATCTCCTTATGCGTGCTACCATTTTCTCCACCAATTTAGAGAAATCTCCAATGACAATCCTATTGTAAGATATATGAATACCTGGATATCTAAAAGGAAAAGAGCCTCTTCTAAAACCCGACATACTCAAAATAGCTTGCATATGACCCTGTTGTATCTCATTACAATATATTTCAGACTTGTCACAGTTCATCTCCAGCCTTGATGCCTCGGAAAAGGTTTCATAAGCCATTAAGATGACTCTTACAGACTCCTTATCTCCCTACAGAAAAGGAGTAAGTCATCTGCAAAAGCAAGATGACATAATTGCAATTGCTTACAAAGGGGATGAAAATTAAATTCATCTCTTTGCACCACCACATTTAGAATCCAAGTCAAATACTCCAAGCAGATAGCAAACAACAATGGGGACATGCATGGGATCCCCTTGTCTTATGCCCCCATTCCCAGGAAAAAATCCAAAGGTATTGCCATTGACAAACAGAGAAAAATTTGAAGTAGTGACACAAATCATAATCCATTTAATTATTCTCTCGGAAAACTTCAAAGCTCTTAGCATGTCCTCTATAAATTCCCATTTTATAGAATTATATGCCTTTTTCAGATCTACTTTCATAATGCACCAAGGGGAGCATGCTTTCCTATTACATACCTCACTAGGTCTTGACAAATCATAATATTCTAGGAATGCTTCCTCAATACCATCAGCATCCACTCCACTGTTACCCTGCATATCTTTTATAGCCATCACCTTGTTATGCATTCTCCTGCCCTTGATTGCACTATGAAACAGCTGAATATTAGCATCCTCATCCTCTAACCACTGTGTCTTGGCTTTCTGAGCTAGGAAACTGACTCTAACCTCATTCAGTTTCTTATAAGCCATTGTTGCCATTCTCTCTTCCTTCTGTATGGCCAAATCCCCAATTTGTTGATGCATCCTTTTTTACACATGTTCCAAATGAACTTTAGCCACATTTGCAGCAGTTTTAATGTTGACAAAAGCATTATTATTTTGTTGCTTGAGATCTTTCTTGAGGCTCTTCTGCTTAGTGATCACTTGAAATATAATGACACCCTCAACCCCTTGTTGTCATCTCTCCTCTACAATCTTCAAAAACATATTATCCATGCCCCACAAGTTAAAGTATTTAAATGTGGATTTCTTTCTCACATTAGTCCTCCACAATTCCATCACACAGGGATTGTAATCAAATAACCTTTATGGCAAGAAAGTAGTCACCGTATCTGGATACATTATTAACCAACTTCATGTTGACCAATACCCTATCTATCTATCCTGTTGAATCTTCTGTCAGTTCCCTCTTGTGTGTTTGTCGACGTGAAAAAAGCCCTCGCTCTTAGCTGGAAGATCTGCTATACCACACTTCTCAGTGCAATTCAAGAAATCTTGGATATCTCCAGTGTAGTTACAGGTGCACCAATTCTCTCATTATATCCAAAGCACATTATTAAAATCCGCAAAGACCACATATGGCCCAATAACCCCTACTACTTCTCATTCTGACTGATGCCTGTGAAGGGCTCATGTCCTCTAACCTATTCAATCCAGACACAACAGACAACCACCGGCTGCATTCAGTGGTCATATACTGTACTTTAGCATGAATGACTTGCCCTTCAATCTTATACACCTCCATTTTAAACACATTATCATTCCATAGTAACCAGATTCTCCCACCACCAGAGATCAATTACTACCTAAACTAACATGAACTTTATTAATAGAAGAACTTCTAAGTCTTGTTTATAACAGACCACACATGCCCATGTTATTATTATGCAGAAACCACCTAACATCCTTCTGCTTATTCCCACTATTACACCCCTTAACATTCCAGAATTCAATGTTAGCTATGATCAACAGGTGACAAACCAGCCTCTCCATCTCCCCTACTTTCTCCACTGAATTGCAAATTATGGCTTAGCCCATCTAGGAATGTAGCCGTATCTTTTCCAGACTCACTTCCACCATCTTGTCTAGTTATTTTACTTATAACTCTCCCAGGTAATCTGCTAACAACTACAGTCCCAAAGACAGGTGCATAGATGGTTAACCCAAGTGGGTTAGTCAGTACAGGATGCACATGTGTAGCTGCAACACTCCTAACCTCTTGAACCTCCTTAGGCTTCTCAGTTCCAACTTGAGGCTTAATGAACCTAGGCTGCCATACCTTCTTAACCTTCTGCCTCTCCTGCCTTATTTCCTCACTCCTACAATTTTTTATATCATGTCCCACCCTATGGCATTCAGCACACACTCTTGGCCTCCACTCATAATGGACATTCTAGTGATGCTCCACATCAAGCTCATCAACAAAATGAATAATATCGGGTAGTGCTTGACCTATCTTCACTTTCACCGACCCTAGCATACCCCATAAACGTCTGTAATGTTATCCACTTCCAGCCATATGGTTTGTAAATTTTTTATGTTGCCTCATTGTATTCATTTACTATTAATGTCTTATCTTTAGACATTATATTTCATAACTTGTACTCCCTCCTAGTCTACCTATTGTTTTCCTTTCTTTTTAGTACAAAATAAAGGAAATGAATTTGGACCACACATAACACTCTCTCCCACGTGGAATTGAATTTGGACCACACACACAAAAGTTTCCAATAAGGAAAGAGGGAACAAAACCCAACTAGCATAAAAAAGGAAAGATGGAACAATAGGTTGATTAGGAGGGAGTAATATCCAGTGGCGGCTCTAGGAATTCGATAGAGGGGGTGCGGAAATTGGACAATCACGCATGTAATATTATGTTAGTGGCGAATTTAGAATATGTCAACCGGATTCAAGTTTAAACACACGAAAAAATTGTATCGTCGCCTTAATTTTTGGCACTTTTAGAGGTGTTTTTCCAACAAACAAGTTCATTACTTGATATTCAATTCTTATCTACATAATTGCACCATGAATATGATCCATTAAAACGATGCTCTCAGAATATAAACGAAGATTTTGGGTTTGTCAATTATGCAAGGGTTGGGGTGCTAAGGTCGATTATACATCTCGATAATAGGCTCGATCCGACTAGTTTTTTCAGTGGTCATTAATTCGTAAAATATGAAAGATTTAAAATGGCCTATACTCAAAACTACACGCACAATTAAGTCATTTAGGGTTAAGACTCACTGCACTATCTAGTGTGATCTGACCCGCAAGATATAAAAAAGATAAATACATATTCCCTAAATGTCAAGAAACTTATCCAAATCAATTGTCATTTGCAGCGGTGCCTAATTCCATTTCACTAACAACTCCTTAATAATATTCCTAAAAAAAAAAACTCCTCAATAATAAGTAAAAAAAAGTCCTCAATAATATGTAAAAATGAGTTAACAAGGTTCGAACCTTGGACCTAAAGCAATGAATGTCAGTAACTATCCACTATGGCATACCAGACTTGCTGATTTTAGACTGTTCTTTATCATACTTGATAATATTTCTGAAAATCAGAGGGGGTTTAGGCGCACCCCCTACACCCTCCAAGAACCGCCACTGGTAATATCTTAAATGAACAAAGTACGTCACACATTTACATGTATCTCAAGGTGTACACAACTCATAAATACATGTATAAGGCTAAGATTAACCAGATCTTAGCAAGGGTATGAGCAAATCTTAAGCTGAGATTTGTAGATTTTGAGAGCAATCTTGCTTTAAAGTACATGCTACTGTTCATAAGTTTTAGATTGGGTCTTTAATTACCAAGACTCATGTTGAGACTTGGAATAATGGAAAGTGTACTATTTTTTTCATTTAGATAAGAAAAGTGTAGTATTTTATTGAAGTAACAAATTAAAAAAGTAAAATAAGTAAGTGAAAACTTTGAGGTGGCAAAGCCTGAAATAAGTTTGGAGATAAAATGTATTTTTTGAATGAGGTTGAGATTGTTTGAGTCTGAATCTGAAAAATAAAAAGTTAGTGGAAAGTTGTGGTGGCAAAGTCTGAATTTTGAAGATGAGTTTTGGGATAAACTTATTCTAAGGGATCGGGATTCTGCAAGCAACGTGCGCGGGGCAATGACTAGTTATACGAGTTCACAAAAAAGGAAACCCTACACAATTTAACTATCATTTACAGTCCGTCTTGCTTGTGACGGACACAAGCTTGTGACGTCTCACAAGCCTCTCCCACTTATCCTTTATTTCACGTCACAAGCTTATGACGGATTTTGTCCGCCACAAATAAGAATCTGTGATTTAACTTAACAATATTTTGAGACAAAATCATCACTAATCTCAGTCACCTAAGATACCAACAAAAAAAAGGGAAAAATCTAATCAAACAACCTTAAACAAATTATTTTGATAGAAACATCCTTAACAATTTTGAGAATATAACTCAAAAGACAAACATCAGATCTCCCCCTCCATCAATCCATCATTATCAGCAACAACAAAAACCAAAATAAAAAAAACAAATCAATCAAAAATTCCTCTCTTAAAAGTATCAATCTTTATCTGAAAAAGTTGATATCTTTCTGTCTCTATCCCACGTTGTGTTTCTCCCATTGAAAGCGAAGTCTTGTTATGGTGTTTGCTGCAACCAAGTGTGAAGAATAAGAAAACTAAATTACCCAACTCATAACATCTCAATAAAAGATTTGGGCATTTCTTAGTTTTGCAGTAAAATGTATGTTCATTATATATGATCTCGATCTGGGTATGTTCTTAGCTGAAATGGATTGAACAAGTAATTCTGTTATTGTTTTGGGTTAAGTTTGTTTTGGTAATTAGGAAATGGCATTGTTTCGGAAGTTCTTTTACAGGAAACCACCTGATGGATTGCTAGAGATTTCTGAAAGGGTTTATGGTATGTATTTTTAATCTTCTGTCAATTTGCATTCTTGTCTTTAATTTCAGCTGTAGTTTTAATTCCCATTGAAGACGGGCACTTTTCGTCACTTCAAAAAGACCTTTCACAAGCTGCAAGTGGGAGAGCGAGTAGGGGAGGGGTTGTGAGAGGTCTTTTTGAAAAGACGGTCACAAGCGAGACTTATTGTTTGTTAATACAATGTGATTATAGGCGAAGTCCTTATTGGGTGAAAAAGTAATGTAATGTGTTATGCTAGAAATGAGTAGAGTAGTATGTTTTTTCACTGTTGATTGGTTTCATCGAGGGACAGGATGAACAGTTGATATAGGCGGGTTTCGAATCTTAAGTCTTGGTAATGCTGGGTTTAGTATAGATTGGTAAGGTGAACTGGAATAGTGGAGTGTCATCTTAGCTGATAATCTTATAGTTTGAACAAGTTTCCTGTTTTGCATTGTTGAAGAAGTCTTGTATTATTTCTGGGAGCTCCTATATGATCTACTGGTAACTGCTGCAAATATAAAATTTGATTTGTATATTATTTGTGTGCACCTGGTGGACTATGTTACTTCGACCCTTCACTTTAGAGCTTAGAGGACATACTAGCGTCCGACACAACACTCAAGGATATGGCATATGGTCATGGAATCTGTAGAGTTGTTGACACTTGCTAATCCAACACTTAGTATGATTTTTGACAGTTGTAACCTGGTTTTTCGAACATCTCCTTATTTCACCTTAAATACTTTTAAACACATACTCCCGCCATACGTATTTGTTCTTCTCGTTTGACTTGTTAGAGTCAAAGTTATCAAACTTTGACCTGAATAAGTTGAAAAATAAAAAATATTAAGACATAAAACTTACTCCGTATATATTTAGATTTGTTATCAAACAACCTTTCACAAAATTTATTTTTTAACAAAAAAATTATGAATACATGTCTAAAACTGCGGTCAAGGTAGCGTCCTGGAGACCGCATAAAGTCAAATTGAAATAACAAATATGGATGGAGGGAGTTGTATTTTAATTAATTTTTTTGTTTGTTTTGTAAACGTGTATCCATACTCATCCTCATATTCGGACAGAGTTCTCGTATCTCAAAGTTGAATCATGACGAGTCCGATATCCGTGTTTGAGTCACAGTAGCATAGCTCTGTCGTATGATACAATAAAGCAAATTGGCTTACTAAAGTTTTTGTAAATTCTTGACACAACTTCCATGATTATTTGATCCAGAAATAACTTTTTTAGGTGCACGTAAGAGAGGTTGTGTACACCTCGGCTTTTACCCTCAACCATAGTTACATGCTTGAAACTTAGCGGTAGTGTATCCTTCTCCTATTTCTTTGTGGTTGAATCATTTGCCTCAGATACTCTCGTATAAATGATT
Source organism: Silene uniflora (assembly GCA_018983105.1). Lineage (NCBI taxonomy): Eukaryota > Viridiplantae > Streptophyta > Magnoliopsida > Caryophyllales > Caryophyllaceae > Silene > Silene uniflora. Next base: position 2,720 of record JAGPOY010004987.1, on the reverse strand, counting down.
GTTTACCTATTTTCGCTATTGGTCATTCAGTTTCTTTTACTTATAAGTTTCTTCCTTCCTTTTGTTTCAGTCTTTGATTATTGCTTCACAACGGATGTGGTGGAGGATGAAAACTATAAATCTTACATTAGCGGAATAGTTGGTCAACTTCGTGCTCACCTACCTGATGCTTCATTCATGGTGTTCAACTATCGTGAAGGGAGCCAACAAAGCCGCATTGGCGATATACTATTAGAACATGACATGACTGTAGTGGACTATCCTCGGCAATATGAGGGTTGTCCATTGCTCACAATAGAGATGATTAATCACTGCGTGAGATCAGGTGACAGCTGGCTTTTGCTTGGTCAGCGCAATGTGCTTTTAATGCATTGTGAACGAGGTGGCTGGCCGATTTTAGCTTTCATGTTAGCTGCACTTTTAATCTATAGAAACCTGTACAATGGGGAACAGAAGACGTTGGATATGATATATAGACAAGCCCCTCGTGAGCTTCTTCAGTTGATGTCCCCATTAAATCCATTGCCCTCGCAGTTGCGATATCTGCAGTACGTTTCAAGAAGAAATTTGAGTGTTGAATGGCCTCCTCCAGATAGGGCTTTGATGTTGGATTGTATAATTCTTAGGCTTATTCCAAATATGGATGGCGAGGGTGGTTGCAGACCTGTTATTAGAATATATGGGCAGGACCCTTCAGCTGATGCTGACCGAACCACTAAAGTACTATTTTCAACCCCAAAAACAAGCAGAATTGTTCGGCATTTTAAGCAGGTGAGGACAAGAGGCGGTAACTTATTTAGTGGTCTTTATGTGATGATCAGTCATGTTTTTGTCTCATAGGCTCTTTAAATGGTTAGAGGACAACTTGATCTTGCTACCAGCTATGTTATTTCGTCTCTGATAGAAGTATCAGATATGGGTGCCTGTCCAAGAGTCTGGCTTGTCTATTTTATGGCAAAATCTCATGTTTGGTTCAAAGTAAAATGTGCTAAATACATACCCACAAGTGTTGGACACAAGTACGCTACGGCTACGCAATATGAAGAGTCGGAGTAACATAGAGATTTGTCTTGTTGTGTTCTGTGCTACATATGACAATTACAATGAGGAAGTTACCCCATTACCTCAATGACTTTTGCAGGGTAAAAAAAGAGAGACCCCGGGAAGGGGGGGTTGTATGCAGCCTTACCCTTGTGTCAGCAACACATAGGCTGTGCTCTATGATATGAGATATTGCACTCGCAAATATTGACTTTCCCACCTCACTTTTGACAGCTTTTGCGTTCCTTTCTACTTAGTGTCTTAGTTTTGGTGGGAATGTGGGATTTCGATGATTATATGACATGTGTACTTGACTAATGCGAAATTATCTAACTCTAGTTTCAAAATCTGTCTCAGATAGAAAGTGAACTGGTCAAGATTGATATCCACTGTAATGTTCAAGGGGATGTTGTTCTCGAGTGCATCAGCTTAGAAGAAGATTTGGAGCGTGAGAAAATGATGTTTAGGGTCATGTTCAGCACAGCATTTATCAGATCCAACATTCTAATGCTCAACCGTGATGAAATTGATACCCTGTGGGATTCCAAGGACAAGTTTCCCAAGGACTTCAGGACGGAGGTGCACACATCACCTTCTTGTTTTTCTCCTTTAGTTTCTCTTCCCTTTAAGAGATTACATTTACTTTGTCCAATTCTTTCGCCAATTAGTCTCTCAACCAGTAAAAACTAAATTCAAGAAATCCTAACCCCATAATATAATTCAGTCTCACTATAAATCTTGTCATGAGCTCGTCTATACTAGAATTTGTGTTCTTTCAGATATTCATCCTTCTCAGGTTTGAAACTTAAATCATTTAATAGTCCTGTGGTATTCTAATCTTTAAACATATTTACTTTGTTTTTGCCTGAAAGGTTCTTTTCTCAGAGGTGGACTCAACTAGCCTTCATGCTGAAATTGATATGTCTGACATTGAAGACAAAGAAGGTCTTCCTATTGAAGCATTTGCCAAGGTGCAAGAGATTTTCAGCCATTTGGATTGGCCAGAGTCAGAAACGGATGTAGCACAGAATGTCCTACAGAAATTAACTGTATCAACTGTACTCAAAGAAACTGTAGACATGGCTTCTCATGAGGTAAAAGCAGTTAGTTTTGGAGGTCTTGGCCCTACCAAGTTTGTGGAAAAGCGAACATCACCGTTGTCAGAAAATTCAGTGGCCCTGGAGAAGAAGCCATCAAAACCGTCCTCAGGACCTTCTCTAGATGACAATATGACACCAAAGAAGACTTTATCGGGAAATTTGGTTCCTGCACTTCAACAACCAACACAAACAAAGATCATATCTCCTCGTATACTCCAGTCTTCTCATTCAGGTACAGGCTTGTATACCAGTTCTTTCCAAGCTTCACCAAAACCTATGCAAAGGTTTCAAAGTTCACCATCTTCACTTGGGATCACGGCACTTCTACACGACCATGATGAGTATAGAACTGATGCATTTTCTCTTGGGGAGTCAATGTCTGCACAACCATCTGTTTCTTCTGCCGTATCTGTTCCTGATGTGCCTCAAACATCAACTGCTCCTCCACCTGTACCTCCTCAGCAAACTGGACTTAAAGGATCAGTTTGTGTGAACTCCACTGCGTTAGTCCAAAAACCACCGCCATCACCACTCCTCCCTCCTCCTCCTCCTCCTCCTCCTCCTCCTCCTCACCCCCCT
>JAGPOY010004986.1:0-11399 GCA_018983105.1 Silene uniflora | reverse complement strand
TTGCATTTTCTTTATTAATCCAACAATTAAACCATGCAAAATCCATGCAAGCTTCAACACTTAGCCCAATTCTTGCTCTTGACTTAGCCTTACTTCTAATTTGCTCAATTTGTTGTAGAATTTAGCACATTTATGCTTATTTCCTACAAAACATGTCAATATAGCAAAAGAAGCTAGAAACACAAATATTAGCTCAAAACACTAATGATAAGTGCATAAAACAATGCAAAACAAGAGCTAACATAGGGGTAAAAGTCTATATAAATTGCACTTATCATCCTCCTCACTTGGCTCACCGTCTGAAAACTCATCACAGAGGGGTTCTAGATTCTACTCAAAGAAAGGGTTATCAACTGTGCCTAAGGTCTCATCCTCTGTGTTCCAGTTAATATTATTTCCATTTTGTAAGAGGGTTACTATAGTCTCACTCACACCCTCATCTATGTGTGGCTGAAGTGAAAAATTGGGCTTAACACTCTCAATAGCAAACCACTCAAAGAAATCTAAGTCCCCACCAATAGGTCTTTCACTAAAATCTCCCTTACCTATGGAGTCGAGGTACGCTCGTGTGGAATCATTCATACCTCGAATAATAGACATGCAGCTCCGGAGGGCAGTCACAGTTCCATATTGCAGCGTAGCCAGCCACTCCTTGTACCTGTCTATATAGGCACCAAAGGATTCATCTTCACCCTGTGAAAACTGGATGAAAACCATTAGAACGGTCTCAAGGAACCGAAGTTCCTTGAGGCGAAAGACAAACTAAATAAGACAAACAGAAAAATTGCCTCCCCGGCAACGGCGCCAAAATTTGATGAGGCTAAATCGCACACCTAATCAAAGAAAAACCAAACGGTCTCAACTACAATGTAGTAGAGGCAGTTGGGTATCGAATCCACAGGGAGGTATATATACTATTAGAAATATCTAGTTCATCTATGTAACAAATTGGGGGGTTTTGATTGTTGGTAACTACACTACGAGATTCAAGGGAAGAGAAATTAAGACAAGAGAAATTAAGCAAGAAATACGGGTGTAAATCAGATAAAAGAGAGAAATATGCTAGGAGTCGGTCTACCGTGGCAACTACACTATCGGGTCAACTGAGTCGATTAATTTATTGATAAGAAGAGCGAGGTCGTCACCTTTCGGTCCTTAAACCTACGATTATACCCTTTCGGTCTCTAATCGCCCTAGGGTTTCCCTAATTGACTTTCGCCCTAAGTAGGTATCACCTATTGTAACTAAGCAAGCCTTCCCTTCCAATCTTTCGATCTAGGTCGAGGGTAACTAAACGATTGGTCTCCTGCATGGATTCATTCAACCGAATCACAATTATATTGCTCAATACAATTCCTATCGCAAAACTAATCTAACATGTCAATCCTATCATATTTCTACCACGGTTTCCCTCATCCTAACATATTAAAGGAATTAGCTACGCATGGCTCGGAATATTAAACTAGCAAACGCTACGATAAAAACATAAGTCATGATAACTAAGTAGAGAAAAATAATAAAAGCAATAAAGAAACAAGAATGAATTAAAAGGGAAAGAGAAAAAATTACAAGATTGTAGATCGGAAATTATAGCAGAACCAAAGTGTATGCAAAGAGATAACAAGAGTTCCTAGGTAATAAATTGATAGTCGATAGATCGTCTATCCGTCCAAAAAGGTAAAAGTCTCCGTCAAAAAGTAAAAGTCAAAGTGTCAAGTGAAAAGGCCTGAGTCTAAAGTGTAAGTCTATATTATGGCGTATTAACGCCTTATTTATAAGAAAGCTAATCTTTCTAAAACCTAATTCGTAAAACAGGCTGAGCCCGTCAGAATAGTTGCTCGATCGAGCACTTAAGGTTCTCGATCGAACACTTCTTCAAAGCAATCCTCTCGATCGAGGAATGAGACCTCTTGATCGAAATCTTCTCCTTAAGTCACCTCTCGATCGAACACAGGACAGTTCGATCGAGGCTCTTGGTCTTCAACTTCTCTCGTTCGAGCACAGGACAGCTCGATCGAGACTCTTCCTCTTGGATTCCACTCGATCGAACACAGGACAGTTCGATCGAGACTTCTACTCATCTTCATATTTCGATCGAGTATAGCAGGGACTAAATCGACTTCTTCTTGGCCTTCAGCTTCATAGTCGATATCATATGGCTCTTGGCTTGGCTTCCTATGCATGGATTTCCGCTCCGTCTTCCTCCATCTCCTAAAATGCATACTTGGGATGGTTTTGAGTCGATTTCCGCTACTTCTCCATATAATCCTGCAAAATAGCATAGAAAACACAAAGTAGCATATTCGGGGTATAAAGTGATGCAAAGTCACCTAAAATGCATAGAAATGCGCGCTAAATGAGACTGGAAAGTCTATATAAAGTACACGCATCAGTTAATACCATAATCACATAGTTGTTGCTTAAGCCATAAAAGTTGAGAACATACTAAACCTGCAGCGATGTATTCGGCTTCAGCAGTAGATAAAGCGACTGAATTTTGCTTCTTAGACCCCCATGTAATAATGCATGGTCCAACAAACGTAACTATGCCGGAAGTACTTTTTCTGTCAAGTGAACAACCTGCATAATCTGCATCTGAATACCCTATGAGATCGAAATTACATTCCATAGGATACCATAAATATAATTTAGATGTACCAACTAAATACTTCAAAATTCTCTTAACTGCCATCATATGCGATTCTTTAGGGCACGATTGAAATCGAGCACACACGCATACACTAAACATAATATCTGGTCGACTTGCAGTTAAATAGAGAAGTGAGCCAATCATACCTCTGTAAGTTGTCTTATCGACAGACTTACCGTCTTCATCTCTAGTCAACGTCTTATTAGCAATCATAGGAGTTGGCTTAGAGGTAGAGTTTTCCATACCAAATTTTCTGAGTAGCTCTTTAATGTATTTTTGTTGGTGAATCATGATGCCTTCATTTTTTTGTTGAATCTGTAGTCCAAGGAAGAACTTGAGTTCTCCCATCATGCTCATTTCAAATTCTGAGGTCATTAACTCTGAAAAATACTTACACAAACGATTATTAGTTGAACCAAAAATAATATCATCTACGTAAATTTGCACAACTAATAAATCGGAATCTTCAGATTTCAAGAACAAGGTTTTGTCAACAGATCCTCTTTTAAAACCACTATCAAGAAGATATTTTGATAATCTGTCGTACCAAGACCTTGGTGCTTGTTTCAAACCATATAAAGCTTTATATAATTTAAAAACGTGGTGTTGAAACTTGCTATCAAGAAAACCTGGAGGTTGCTCATCAAAAACCTCTTCATTCAAATAACCGTTAAGAAATGCTGTCTTAACGTCCATTTGATACAGTTTAATTCCTTTATGAGCAGCAAAAGCGATTAATAGCCTAATAGCTTAAAGTCTGGCTACGGGAGCGAAGGTTTCATCGTAGTCAATTCCTTCTTGCTGATTGTAACCTTGCACAACCAATCTTGCTTCATTACGCACAATAACTCCCGTATCGTCCAGTTTGTTTCTAAACACCCATCTAGAACCAATAACAGTTCGATCTTTAGGTCTCGGAACTAGATGCCAAACTTTGTTTCGTTCGAACTATTGAAGCACTTTTTGCATAGCTACAATCCAGTCTGATTCTGCAAGTGCTTCCTTGATGTTGGTTGGCTCAATTGCAGATAAGAAGGAGTAAAAAGAACAAAAGTTGTTCAACTTTCTACGAGTCTTAACTCCTTCATTTAGACTGCCAAGAATGGTCTCCATTGGATGAGAATCTTTGTATCTCCATTTCTTAGATTTTGGAGGCACATCTTCATCTGAACTAGAATCACTTTCTTCAAATGATTATGGCCCAAGGGATGTTCCCCCTGAATCTAGTCCTTGTGTTATGACTTGATAAGGTATAACTTTAGCCTTTTTCCCTTGTGTTGGGTTCCTTTGATTGATGATGACATGCCCATTTAACTTGTGTTATCTTAGTTTCCCTTTTCAGGATTACTCGTCATTTGCAAGTCTTAATCAAGTGCTAATCAAGATTATCGATCATTGAAGTGTTGATCTTACCGCCTTAGTTGTAGTAGTACTATGTATCAACTCGTGTAATGGTAAGGGAGTATAGTACTTGTATTAGCAACAGTCTGAACCATTGTTACTCAAGCTAGTTACAATATCTGGACTGTCACTTCCGTCTATAACACTAGAAGGTCTTTTTCCAGATTTCGAAAATCATCCTTGCTCTCAATATGACAGCTACTGCCTTTGCTTTTATAAAATGATTTTCAAATCTCTTTTTATAAAGATAAATGAAAGGTCTTTTGGAAAAGATGGTGTAATTTGTAATTAGAAAGATTACCTTTTTTATGCTAATACTCTCCTTTGGCTTTTGAGAAACTTTGCTCAAACATTTCCCATTTCATACCAAGTGTGTCCTCTTGTGTATGTCTTGCTCTTTTGTTTCTCGAAAAATCAGGCTCTTTAAGGAGTTATTACAAAACACCTTTTCCTCCTTTGCTTCGTAGAAGCTTGTCCCTTTTGGTGCAAACATGGGAAAGTCTAAACCTTTGTCACATGACCTAAGCTTGACTTAAAACCCTAGCTTGACTTCCTCTTGTTTGCTCCCTCTATAAAAGGAACACTTCTACTTCATTTATCCCCAAGACTTTTCTGAGATTAAAATCTAAGTTTGCAAAATCTTTTCAAGTCTTAAAAGCTTTTCTCTTTGCAAATTAAACTTTCTTAAAGTCTTCAAGTGTTACTGTTATAATCACTGTTGCCTGTTAAGTATTTTACTCTCTTACTTAGAATCGTTTGATCATATAAGTTGTCTGTAATGCCCGAAATATTTTGATCACATTTCTTATTAAGTATTGGATTTTAAATTTATATAATAAGTTTATTTAATATATATTTTGATTTGATTTATAACTACTCACCTCTTTTGGACACATATTTGCGTATTCCGTTTAGGATTCTAACAACAATTCTCAAAGCCCATATTTAAACAAAGTTATTTGACAAAGCCCGTATAATAGCTCTCCTAGCCTATTAATACTATCTTTTAATCCTTTCTTAGTCTTTTACCCTATTTGCTCTTCTATTCAATTTTGCGGACTCGCCCAAAAACAAAAATACAATTCCTGATGCTTTCTTGGCCGACGTACACATTGTTCAATAATTCCACTTGTTTTGGCTTCGTCTTCTATTATCAATTCTGAGTTGTTAATTTTATTGTCGATTAAGGTAACACGATATTACCGTCCCTAATACTTTTATTATTGTTCGAGGTTATGTGTTTACATATTAATTGCTAATAGTTTCTTACGATTCTTATTTGCTTATTTGAGTTGAATACTAGTAATTGCTATTTTATATTTTGATAGTTAATATTTTTATTGATAAGATAATTTTATTATTGGTAAGATGGGATATGATAAGGGCGATGTTAAACTATGATTGTGAGGCCGATAGGATGGTACTGTACTCGATTGGTCGTTAGCTGTAAAGAAATTCGATGATATTTGAGCGCCTATTACATATGCTATGATTAGTGGAGTATGTTGGATATGGCAATTGGTATTGGTGATTTAATATTAATTTGTTTGGAGTGTTCAGCGGCAAACAATAAGGTGATGGAGATGATTATTTAGTGATCTTGATTTGTTACTTGATATTTTGACTTAAGGTATTGATTTATTTATTGGGATCGAGATTGGTAATTTTTGTATTGTCTTATTATTGTCTTTTCCTTTAACCTTGACTCGCGGGTGAGTAGCTTAGAGTTATTCTCTAAGTGTTGAGCAGTTCCTTTAATGGAATATTTGACAATATTGATATTGAAATTGAGATGGAAATTGGTTACTGGTATTGGGTTATGAGTTATTGGGCCGTTGTGCCATATTGTGTTTATGGTCCGGAGTGACCATGGTTATTGAGTTATTTGAGTTTGAAATCGATATTGAGATGGAAGTATTGTTTTGCGGCCTTATCCGCCAGTTCACTCACCCCTTGTCTTGGCTTAGGATCGACGATGAAAATACGATAACTGAGTTACTTTGGAGTATGATATTATGAGACAGAGTTATGAGTAAGACGGATTGATGAGATGAGACTTGGTTAGATGATTGGAAGGAGAGAGTTTATTATATTGTGGAAATAGAATTGAATTGGTTTGAGATGAGTTAACAGGGAGTGTTTTTATTATTCTCCGTGCTTTATTTTTCTTTTTACATGTCTGTGTTTCCACGCCATGACCAAAATTACGCTGCTTATATTGAGGTATTATCTGTTACTCAGTTTTCCGGCTGACGTGTTTTTCCCTTTGGGGCTACTCGTCATGGGGGTAGTTCCTTCTGTCTTCTTATTTCTATTTCAGGTCTTCCGCTGCGGTTCAAAAGGATTTTATGATTTCAAGTGAAGATTTTATTTAAAGTATTTGTAAAAGTTTTAGTTCATTTTGTACATTTTATTTTAAGAGACATTTTGTAAGAAAAACTTTGTATATTGATTATAATATCCCGTATTTTGGCCAATTTTGTATGTAAAGTTAACTTTAAATTTAGCCAAAAATATGGAGTGTTACATTGTCCTTCTCAATTCTCTTGTGAATTAGTTTGAGGAAACTTGATCCTTGTAAACATTCTAGGTAGAGTGTTGAGTTCTTAGACGGAGTAGTCTTCGAACTCGTGTCGCAACCGGAGTAGGTTGTTGGTCCTTTTATTGTACGGGTTTTTAGTAGTCGGAGTAGATCACTAAACTTTCAATAAAAGAAGATTGGACGTAGGCCTTTAGATAGTTGGCCGAACCAATTAAAAACCGCTTGTGTTGATTTCGTTTCATTTTATCTTCCGCTGCAATTTTATTACTTGTTCTTTGTTTGCTTTATTCTGTAGTAACAGTCCTACATACTGTCACGTTCGGTCTGCAGTCCTTACTTCAATTACCGAGACGAACAAAGTAACAGTCAAGCTCATTGTTATCTCCAGATTTCAGCACACTTATTACTCTTCAATACACATCTAATCACTTAATTTATTTGATGTATTCGTTGAACTTCAACATTAGCAATCAACTTACTTTAACTCGTTAAAGCTTAAGTTGAAAATTTTAAATAGTACCTAATTCACCCCCTCCCCTTCTTAGTTACTCGAATCCATAAACTCTTCAATTGGTATCAGAGCCTCGTGCTCTTGATCGAGGCTAATCGCCTTAGAGTTTGATTCGTGGGATATGGATTCCTCAAAACACTCTAAAATCCTGGTCTTTACCGGTGAGAATTTTGGGCGGTGGAAGCTCAAAATGGAGCACTATATCAAAAGTATCGATTATCAATGTTGGAAAATCATTGAGGATGGACCTCTCGTCATTGAAGAAATAACCGACATCTTAACGGGTTTTGCCAAAGTCAAATCCGAGAAGGATTACGATGAAAGTGACTATAAGTTGGCCGAGAAAAACTCGAAAGGAATGTCGATTCTTCAACGATGTGTAGGTGAGAAGGAAGTAAGTCGAATCTCCGGATGTCCTACAGCCAAACTAATTTGGGATGCCCTTGTACTTGCATATGAAGGGACGTCTCAAGTTAAAAAACACCGTATTGACCTTCTCATGCAACAATATGAGATGTTTCGTATGTCAAAGGATGAGTCCATAAATAGCTTTTCTTCTCGCTTTTCTTGTATTATTAATGAACTAAAAGGACTAGGAAGAAGTTTCGAGTCCAAGGACATCATTCGAAAAATTCTTCGAAGTCTTACACCTAGATGGCAACCCAAGGTCACCGCCATTGAGGAAGCCCGTGACTTAACCACCCTATCTTTTCATGAACTAATAGGATCACTAATGGCTCACGAGTTTAATCTCAAGAAGAATTCTAGTGAGTCCTCCAAAGGAAAGAGTCTTGCTGTAACTTCCTCCCCAAGCGATGAGGAGGACGAAGAGGAAGATGAATTTGTTATGTTTACAAGAAACATAGTTGGGATGGTAAACGGGCAAGGAAACAAAAAGTTCACTAAGATTTACTCGAAAAAGCGTTTTCCTAAGAAACGATCTACCTCCACTATTGGGTGCTTCAAATGTGGTGATAAAACTCACCAAATCAAAGAATGCCCAAAGTGGGAGGAAATCAAGTCAAAGGATAAACGAGACAAGGCTAAAAATGAGTATATGCACAACGTCATGTCCGCCATTTGGGGAATGTCCGACTCCGAGGACGATGAACCCTTCGAGGAGGAATTAGAGGCTAAAATGTGTGTTACACATAATCTCAAGAACAAAGTCTCAAAACCCCCTAAAATCGAACATCTTAGATGCCTCATGGCTAATCCCGACGATTCCAACTCCGACTCCGACGATGAGGTAAAACATCTAAAAGCCAAGGTTATGACTTACTCAAAAGAGAAAGTGTGTAAGCTTATTGACAACTCTTTGATAAATGTAGATCACAAACTGAAAAATTAGATGTCATGCAAGATGAGATAGAAGAAATTGCACAAGAAAATTTTCTTCTCAAAAATGAGCTTAAAGCAACAGACAGTGTCATCGTTACTTCTGAAATGCATGATGAAATAAAAAGGGTAAAAAAGATAAACAAATAATTGACCAAGGAACTAGAATGTCTTAAGATGACTCCCAATGATGTGTCTGATCTTGAGAACGTTAACACCACCCTGGTTATGCAAATGTCCATCATAACTAAGGAACGTGATGACCTTCTAAAAGATCAAAGTATGCTTAAGCAAGCTTTGGATGGCTTAGTTGATGAGGTAGAGGAACTGAAGGCAACAGTCTCCCAGACTGTTACCTCTGACAGTACCAAGGAAACCTCAAATGAATTAGTCAAAAGCTTAACTTTTCAAAATGAGCGTCTTAAGGTAAAGAATGATGCATATGAAATGGAAATCAAAATGCTTCATGAAAAGGGTGACTCTCCCGAATGTAGCTCACATAGACCTAAAATCATATCTCTTGAGCAAAGCATCTCTCGTCTTAACCTAGACATTGAACAAAAGTCCAACTTGATAATGGAGCTTAAGTCCGAGTATGTCATCATGAAAATGGAATGTGAGAATGTTAGGGAAGTAAACAAAACCTTTTCCTTGAAAATCGAGAGTTTAAACAAAGAACTTGTTGAAGCCAAAAACGTGTCTAAAAAGTGGGAAGGAAGTCAAACCGTCTTGAACTTTCTCTCTAACCAAACCAAGAGATGCGATAAAGTTGCGGGTTTGGGTTTCAAATGGAACAGTCAAACAGACTATTGCGTCAAAAAACCGGATCCAAGTAAAACCGATTTTCGAAAAAGGAAATATGTTGGTCTCCCCGAGTACATTATTTGCAACTATTGTGGTAAAACCGGTCATGTCTTCAATGCTTGCAAGAAAAGACACAATGACATTAACAAGAACATTAAAGTTGTGAAACAAATATGGATTAGGAGAGACACATTAAGACATGTTGATCATAAGAGGGGACCCAAATTTGTTTGGGTTCCTAAACTCAAAGCCTAATCTTGTGTGGGGCTTGGTGAGAGGCGGTCGCAATTGGTACTTGGATAGCGGATGTTCTCGTCACATGACGGGAGATAGAAGCCAATTCCTCTCACTAAAGGCTTATGGTGGTGGCACGGTAACTTTTGTGACAATAAGAAAGGTGAAGTAATTGGCCTTGGGAAGGTTGGTAAGTCATCGTTACTATGTGTCGACAATGTGCGGCTTGTCAAAGGTTTGAAACATAATCTCTTTAGCATCTCTCAATTATGTGACAAAGGTAATATTGTTGAGTTTAGTGCTAACTTGTGTCGAATAATTGATGCCACAACTCATGAAATTATTCTCGAAGGAAGACGTGTTAAAGATGTTTACTTAACCGACTTAAACATGTTATCCGGTCATACCATTTCATGCATGAGTGCAATAAAAAATGATCCTTGGTTGTGGCACAAAAGGTTTGGACATGTTAGTGCTAAAACTCTTAATACTCTCAAAAGACTTGACCTAGTTGAAGGTTTCCCTAACATAAAGTTTGACTTTGACAAAGTGTGTGATGAATGTGCAAGATGCAAACATGTTAGAAGCTCCTTTAAATCCAAAAGAATAGTTAGCACCGTTCGTCCTCTACAACTATTGCATATCGACCTTTGTGGACCAATGAGAACTAGAAGTAGAGGTGGTAGTCGTTATTTGTATGTCATTGTCGATGATTATTCTAGATTTGTTTGGACACTTTTCTTAAGTTCCAAAGATGAGGCATTTGATGAGTTTCAAATTTGGTTGAAAAAGATTCAAAATAAACTTGATTTCAAACTTGCTTCCATTAGAACGGATCATGGGACCGAATTTGAAATCTCATCATTTGGTGCCTATTGTAATGAAAACGATGTAGATCATAACTTCTCGGCCCCTAGAACTCCACAACAAAATGGAGTAGTTGAAAGAATGAATAGGACTCTTGAAGGAATGGCTAGAACTATGTTGTTGTGTAGCAAATTGCCTAAAAACTTTTGGGCCGAAGAGGCAAGCACCGCTTGCTATATTTATAATAGAGTCATGATTAGGAGCATAATCAATAAGACACCCTACGAATTACTACGTGGAAGAAAGCCCAATAACTCATACTTTAGATGCTTTAGGAGCAAATGTTTTGTTCACAACAATGGTAAAAATAACTTGGGCAAGTCCGATCCACGTAGCGATGAAGCGGTGTTTATTGGTTAATGCGACCATAGTAAGGCCTATAAAGTGTACAATAAAAGAACTATGCTTATTGAAGAAAGTGTCCATGTCATATTTGATGAATCTAGTGTTCTTGGACAAGTACAAAGTGATGATGAAGATGATGAGGATGACGAGTTTGAGATTGGTCTCATTCGGAAGGACTTCGTGTTCGAAAATTATGATGCCATGAACAACGAGGCTGAGCAGCAACAGTCACAGGAACTGTTACCCACCAACGACAGCAACAGTTCAGGGGGAACTAGCAGTGACACCACTGCTGCTTCTTCCTCCCAGACTGTAACAGACCCAGCCACTGTTGCATCCACTTCCAGAACAACAACAGTTGAAGATACTGTTGTAGCAAATGAGGTCTCAAATTCTGATGAAGGATCTCCCTCTAACTAGGAAGTAACAGTCACCGAGACCGCTACTGCTGAGGGGGAACAAGATATCTTTGTTCTAAAGAAATGGAAGCATCAAAGCTCTCACCTATTGACAAATCTCACAAGTGACCTCAACTCTGGAGTTAGAACGAGAGCCTCCCTCAACAACCTTGCATATCTTGACGACTATTATGCACAAAATGCCTTCCTTTCTCAAATCGAACCGGCCAATGTAACAGTCGCCCTTACTGATGCAAATTGGTTGATTGCAATGCAAGAAGAGCTCAATCAATTTAAAAGAAACGAGGT
>JAGPOY010004985.1:5289-16646 GCA_018983105.1 Silene uniflora | reverse complement strand
TGATTCACATGCTAGCATAGTGTGAGTCGGTCTAGTATTCATATGCTAGGATTATGTGTAGTTGTATGTTAGTTCACATGAAAAACATGTTGGTCTAGCATTCATATGCTAAGGCTATGTGTTGATCATATCCATATTCTTATGTTTTTCATGTTATATTACTTATGACATTTCGTGGCTGGGAGAACTCGGAGTTAGTCCCCACTGACTGTGGCTTTCGTATTTGTATAAAATGCGAATGACAGGTTTGTGAGGCATCTATTGGGGTATACTGACGAGCTAGAGAGCAAAGTACCTTGGGACCTTCTTAGATCCTATTTCTTTTTGAGACATTTGGACTATTTTATTATGTTGTAAACATTTCAAGGGACATATGTCTCCCTTTTATACACTTGTTTGTATCACGTTATATTCGCAACTTTTATGTCACAAAACTTTTGTTAAGACCATGTATGATTGACACCTTCTAAGTGGGATATCTTTATAACAGGTTCAGGTTTGAAAAATTACAGGTTTTTACCCAAACGAACCTATTACAAACATATCCACGCAGTTTTACTCTAGAATTATGTGTTTATTTTTCCGAAATAATCGAGGGTGTCACAACTCCGCATACGCGACAATAGTTCAACGGTCACAACTTCACTCCTTGCCCGACCTCATTGAGGATCCATTTGGTGCGTTGAGGATCTGTTTAGTGGTAGCAGCGGTGGTACAAGTAGGGTAGAGATTACAACACACTATTAAGTGTTAGTTTGAACGAAACATTGAACCTATTTGACTTGTAAATTTCAAGAGTAGGATGGATTAGATTGTTTGAATTGGTGGGTAACCAAAGCTAAGTGTTGGAATGTAAACATTATTTCTTTTTAATTATAAAAGTTTTTCTTTTGAGATCCGATTTTATCTTTGGTGCATAAGCTTCTGTTTTTGCGGTGAGTGCATTTGGTGGCCTACCGTGTTTTGGTTAATAATATGGTATAGTTTTGGTTAAAAAAATAAATAAATTAGTGCTGCAAAATCCAGATTTTGGGACCGCATAATCCATTTTGTGACCGACAAATTTGTGACCGACTTTCAATTTTGTGACCAGTATAAGGTGGTCTCAAATTTGAGACCGCTGCTTATCAGTCTCAAAGAATGAATTTTGTTACCAGATAATGGGACCGACCATAGGCGGTCTCAAAAGTGAAAAAGCGGTCTCAAAAACGCTTTTGAGACCGCTTTTTGAACTTTTGAGACCACTTATGGCGGTCTCAAAATCGCGTTATTCTTGTAGTGACACCTTGCGTTGAGTGGGAGATAGTAATAGGGCAAGAGAATTGGTGACACACACTTGTCGCGGACAAGTGCGAGATTGTTGGAGGATGTGTCCTCGACAATAATGCGATCACATGTTTAAATCTCATGTTAAGAATACAATTGAGAGAGTTACTTATTGTCAACTGATCCACACTTATCGATAATGATTGGCTGACTAGAGTTTGACATTACTGTCATACGATGGTGGTGATCAGTTGATCCCTTAAGGTCATATCTCCAGGGAAACGTTCTTAATTGATTATTTAATTAATCGTATTCTGATACGAGTTAATTAAATTCCTTAAATTGACAAATGATTTTGTGAGTAAGTATCTTATTTTAATTCGATTAAATAAGATCCCGTTTAAGTGATCAAATTGTTTTATTACTTAAAATTGATTATTATTTACTAAACAATTGAGACGAGAATGAACGGTTTAATATAATTACAAGTTGTTGTATTTTATATTATGATGACACATTTTATGTAATAGTAATTGGGAATTACTAGTTAAAATATGTAAATGTTTCATTTTTATGTTTTACGAATTTTAAGAAGTTAAAATTGCATAAATACAAATAATGTCATGTGACATGTCTAATGTGTGACATTATACATTTTTACATTTGACAAAGTTAATATGGACCCAATATTAACTATGTAAACCGTGTGAAATAAGAAAGAAAGAGGATATTGGGTGTTCTATTCTAGATAAAAAGCACAATGAGTATGTTGGGACATAATCATGACCTACCCTACACTAGGCCATATTGTGAAGACAAATTTGGTGGAAATTATGTGCAATGAGAGGGCACTCTTCTCACCCCCTTGCCTTGTCCCCTCTATTCTCTTTGAGAGAATTTTTTCTTTCATTTTTCCATTTCATTTTCAAAAAAAGATAAACTTACTTACTCATATTTTCTCTATAAGATTTTAGAGAGATTTAAATCACAATATCATTTTTCTTACTAATAGATCTAAAATATTACTAGTAGTAGTAATATTTATTAGTAATTGTTTTAAGGGAACTAATATTTACTTCTAGTAACAAAGTAGTATTGGTATTAAGATCCGTTTTCTTGATACAATCCTTAAGGAGACGATCTCATCATAGATCGTGGGTTTTGGAAGATCATCCGTTGTGTTTTGGCTCAAGAACAAGTGAAGGTAGGAGACCTTACTTGTGCCCATTCTGATCCATGTATCAATGTAAGGAAAATCGTTTTCCTTTTAATCTCTTGTATTATGTTTTACATGCATAAGATCCACCTTAAGTTTTATGACTAAACTTAAACATAAACATATGGGATATGTTATAAATATGAGGTATATGAAACCTAACAAGTCAATCCTCAGAAATCCGCATTTGGTGTAACATCAGGCAAGCTCCTAGGATACGTCGTCAGCCAAAGGGGGATAAAAATCGATCCATCCAAGATCAAGGCCTTAATCGAGATGCCACAACCCCAAACAGAAAGGAGGTCAGAGGATTTCTGGGCAAACTGCAATACATAAGCCGTTTATTCTCAAAGCTTATTACGATTTGCGAGCCTATCTCCAAGAAACGGAAGAAAATGGAACATACCATATGGGACGGTGACTGCCAAAAAGCCTTTCGACAAAATAAAGGAGATATTGGCCAAGCCACCGGTACCGATGCCTCTGCAACGAGATCAACCAATTTGCTTATATCTCACAGTCACCGAAACAACCATAGGGGTTATGCACGCACAGACTGTCGGAAATGAAGAAAGAGCAATCTATACCTTAGTAAGAAGTTGTTAGAGTACGAGAGTAAGTATACACCTCTTCAGAAAACATGCCTCGCTCTTGTGTGGGCAACCAAGAAGCTACGCCATTACATGCTTAGCTACTCGGTCAAAGTGTACTCCAAAATGCATCCCGTCAAATACCTTTTTGAAAAAGAGTTATTTAAAAAAAATACTCTAAACTATTAGGGTCCTTCTCATAATACTCTAAACTATCATTTAACTACCAATATACTGAAGTATTACATATGTTCTCTTGTACTAAAATATGTGGAAGGGTTACCTGCTGATTCGGTTTCTTCTTATTTTTAACCTTCTTTCTGTACTTTCTTCTTCTATTCAATTATTCATACCATCTGGGAAAGTTTTATTTTTCAAACATTTTACCTTTTTACATTTTTAATCACATTTCTCCCTTTGTTAACACAAATTGTTATGGTTCCTGGATGCTATGCTTTCCTCCTTCCTGCTAATTTAAATGCGGGAGTAGTTTACGGTACGGATTGAGCAGGCTGTTGCGAGCCAGTTAGCGAGGGAAGAGAGGTAACGCAATATTAATCAAATTGGTCATGGGGCTTCTCCTCCTTTGGTATTGACTCTCCTGTAATCACATCATGTCATGAGGGATTTCCCGAAAGAGATGCACTGAGGGTGCTGACGAGTATGCCCAGGCAAGAAGAAATGGAGCATCAGAGGAGCACACTAACCGAAACGGGTTTATCCCGGAAACACTATAATTTTATTAACAGATGGAACGTCTTGTGATTGAAATTGTAGACGAAATTAGGACCGAAGGGAGCTCGGGTATCTAGAAAAGCAGCTGGCACGGTGGAATTTCCGACCAATTTGGGGGAAAATGGAGAAATTAGGTTTTGCAACTAGTTAGGTTCAATATTATTGGTTAGGGAGAGTTTGGGGAAGAAGAAGTTATAGGTGTATTAGCTTATATTGGAGGAGATAGGATGAGGCAGGAAAGATAGATTTCAATTTTTTTTCCACGAAGTTGGTTACCATAAGAAAGGGAGGTTGAAGATGAAGATCTTGTAAAAGCTGGGACCCAGGCTTGTTTTACCTATTATTATAGGTTAATAAACCGTCTATTCTATTAAAAGAGAATGTGTGTAATAGTTGGTTATATTGGTAGTTAAATTAAAGATTGTAGTATTTTGAGAAGTACCCTCATAGTTTGGAATATTCTCATTAAATAACACTTTGAAAAACCCATTCTAAATGCACGCTTGGCAAGATGGACTTTGATGCTCTCAGAGTTTGACCTCAAGTATGTGCCTTTGAAAGTCATAAAGGGGTGCGCGGTAGATGAATTTTTCGCAGATAACCCGATCAATGACACCCAAGTGATAGACACTGATAAGTGCATTATTTATATACTTTACCCCCTAATGTTAGCTCTATTTTGTGTTGTATTATGCACTTATCTTAGTGTTCTTAGCTAACATTGTGTTTCTAGTGTATTTTGTGGTTCTAACATGTTTTGAAGGTGAACTTAGTTTTTTGAGCCAAGAAATACTACAATTAAGCTAAAATGCCACACTAGAAATGCAAAGCTAAAATGAGCATGAGAAATGGACCAAGTGTGGAGCATAGACATTAATAATTTGGATGGACCAACAAATGCAAACATATTACAAAAGTGAAGTCAATCCATTTTATAATTGTCAAAGGAAGTTAAGGAGCATAAGATTCTAATTGTGAGATAATGCAAAGGCAAGACCAAATTAAGGTGGAGAAATGAGATTTCAATGCTCTTAATATGCCAAATGAAGGTCTTAAACCGGGTGATTAAAAGGGCATTTATCGCTAAGCATTGGATACCATAACAATTAATCACGAATTTAAGCAAAACACCCTGGAATGTCACGGTCCCGATCGGGACCATGTGATCCCGATCGGGACGGCCTAAGTCTTGGTCGTTCTTGCTCTTCAATGCCCGTTTACATTTCACCTCCTATTCTACTATAAATAGGAGGTGTTGTACGACTCTCATCTTACCCTATTTTGACCTTTTTATTATGCTTCTCCTTAGTTTAGTTTACACAAAACTCTCTTAATATTCTCTTGTAATTCTCATAAGTAGTTAATCTTTCAATAGTTATCATTTCCATTCAAGTTATAATACAAGCTCTCTTTTGGTTTATGTTCTTCATTTCAAGTCTTATTTCTTCCATTTGGTATCGTATTTCTCTCTTTATCTCTTATTACATTTTCATTAAGTCATTTATATTATTGTCCATTAGTTTTAATTCTATAATGAGTAGCTAATTTCTCTAGTCTAGGGACTAGGAGAGACATGTAATAAAAAGTGTTTGCAATATGACGTAATTTGTAAATATAAAATGTGGTTCATATGTTTCTAGCACATGCTTGTTTAGTTAAGATTAATCACGTTTAAAGACCTTAAATATTGATTAAGTTTGTACCTCATCCAAAAAGTCGAGAGGCACGGGATTTGAGAAGGACATTTGCATGTGTTAATAGAGTAACCTAATCATATCAAGAGATTAATTAGACTATTCTATTTGTATGGTTTATGATGCTATATGTCGAGAGGCGGGTGTCTAAACCCTTAGCAATGAACAATGTTCTATCACGTCATATTAGTCATAAGCATTCACATTTCTTACATGTTGAACCGACCTCCCTAGATGCTTTTATTATTATTGTTTACCCTTTAAATCAACAATCAAACAAACAACTCGTTAAATCTACCGAGATAGAAAGACTACCCATAGCAATATAATAGAACTACCTAGCTTCCTTGTGGATTCGACCCCTTAATACTACATTTATTTGTCGTACTCTAGTGTATTTTTGTATATGTGTACGATAGCCTACCAAATTTTGTCGCCGTTGCCGGGGAAGCACAGTTTTTGTTTTATTATTTTGTTGTTTTTTCTATCTTTTGTCTTGGGGAACTCTTGTTCCTTGAGACCGTTACTTAAATTTCCTCTCGTGTTGTCTTATGCCCAGGTCCGCTCGAACCGGAGAATTGTTTCCACTTGATCCCGAGCCCGAGAGAACTTTGTGGAGAAGATTACCCTTTGCGAGAGAAATTTCGGAAGCTACCACACTTGCTCAACTAGAATTGGTAAGAAAGTCTTATTTTGACGATCTTCAAATTCTAGAAGGGGAAGACGCTTCTAGTTCTACTACCCCACAAAATCCATCCCAACAAAATTCACCACCAAATCCACCCATTTCACCACCACCCCCACAAATCACAAAAATGGTGAAATTATCCGATCATTCCGAGCCTACCACGGCAATGTTACCAACCGGTATCAACACTACCTATATAACCGCCGCCAATTTCGAGATAAAGCCGGAGTTCTTGAATATCATGGAGAGAAGGCAATTTGGGGGAAGTCCTTTGGAGGATCCCGATTTGCACGTGCAAAATTTTTGTGAATATTTCTCTCTAATTAGGCAACCCGGTGTCACACAAGATCAAATAAGGGAGATACTTTTCCCTTTCTCTTTGAAGGATAAGTCAAAGCTTTGGATCAATAGCCTTAATCGTACCGCGTTGGGAATAACCGATTGGTCAACGTTGGCTCTTGCTTTTTACAAGAAGTACTTTCCACCGGAAAGGACTCAAACACTAAGAAGCCAAATCACAAGCTTCCGTCAAAAGGAGGTGGAAAGCCTCTTTGAAGCTTGGGAAAGGTACAAGGAACTACAAAGGCAATGCCCACATCATGGGTTGGATGCTTGGTTTTTGGCTATCACCTTCTACAATGGGTGTACCTCCAAAACTCGCCGAATTCTTGATTCCGCCAACAATGGGCGATTTGATCAAATTGACACCGATCTTGCTCATTCTACGATTGAGTCCATGGCGATCCACAATGCTCAATATGTCAATTCTAGGATAGTATTCACACCAGGTAATCAAGACTCTTCCAATGACCCCTCTCTAATGGCTAGAGTTGCTATGCTTGAGCAACAATTGAAGGCTAGAGATACCGTATCCACCACTAGCCAAGGCATGGTTTGTGATGCTTGCGGAGGAGCGGGACATGGAGCGGTAATGTGTAGAGCATCTCCGACGGAGGTATGTGCTTATCAAACTTATAAGCAAAATGCCCATCAACCCGGTAATTTCTCCAACACTTATCCTCCTATCAACAATAACTATATCCCACCATATAAAATTGCCAACCAACAACAAAGGCCACCCCAAAATTTCCAACAACCACAAGGGAATCAAGGGATAGGCAAGCTTGATGCCACAATGACTTTGCTTGCTAATGCTCAATTAGACTTAATGAAACAAGTTGAAACTAGTGAGCAATCTACCAAAACCTCCATTAAAAACCTTGAGACTCAAGTGGCTCAATTGACCACTTCCATTTCTCAAATGGCGAGTCGATTACAACCTCTAGGAAACGCACCTCATGCCACGGTCAATGCTATTCATGTGAGTAGTGGTGCAAGTTGTGAGGAGCCATCCATGACTTTGGATGATGATGAGGTAAGTCATGGGAGCAAGCTTGGGGGAGGTGTTGATAAGAAGGGTAGTGAAGAGCCCATTGCCAAAAAAGTAGTCAAAGATAAAATCCCCACATCAAAGGTGAAGGAGCCTGAGGCTCATTTTAAAGATCAAGTACCATTTCCACAACGCCTGCCAAAGTATAGGGAGAGCCGGATGGGTAAGTTTATGGAAATTGTTAAGCAACTACAAGTCAATGTCCCATTCATCGACTTGATCAAGCAAGTCCCTTCCTACTCAAAGTTCATGAAGGAGGTCCTTACTAAGAAGCGGTCTTTTGATGATGCTGAGACCGTAGCTTTTGCCGATGAGTGTACTACACTCTTGCAATGTAAGTCCCCTCCTAAACTTCAAGATCCCGGTAGTTATTCTATCCCTTGCACTATAGGCACATACCACATAGATAAGGCCCTTTGTGACCAAGGTGCTAGTGTAAGTATCATGTCCATTTCCATTGCCACAAAGCTTAATTTGGGTGCTTTAAAAAGCACTACTATCGCCCTACAAATGACGGATCGCTCAATGAGAAAACCCCTAGGTATGCTAGAGGATGTTCCGGTCAAGGTTGGTAAATTTTTCATACCCCTTGACTTCCTCGTGCTTGACATGCCTGGAGACTTTCACATCCCAATTATTTTGGGTAGACCATTTCTAAACCTCGCGGACACGGTAATCTATGTCAAAAATGGGAAGTTAACATTGGAGGTAGGGGATGATCGAGTCACCTTTAGCAAGAATAACACTTTTAGGAGCCCCATGTCACAAGAGTCTTGTTATTTAACTAACACTTTAGACTCTATTATTGCTCCTTCTATGACTCAATCTCTACTAACAAATCCTTTGGAGGTAGATGTTGTTGATTGTATTCTTGTAGGTGACGATGCTAAGGAAGGCAAGGATAAAATGGATGCTAAGGAGCACTTTATGGATGATCCTATAAAAGACTCCATGGAGGGTTCTAAAAAGGATGGTGCAAGTACTTCAACGAGTAGTCTTTCACGCTCTCAAGCTAAAAAAGCTCGAATGGGGCGTGCTAGGCTGCGGTGGCTTTAGATGAATATAATGACAGCTCAAAACCAAAAGCTCCTTGGAAGTAGCCGGTCAAATGACAAGGATTGATCATTTTCACCATTTTCGTCGTGCGAGACGTTTGATAGGCTATCACACACCTATGCAAAAATACCCTAGGCACAACAAATTAATGTAGTATATAGGGGTCAAATCCACAAGGAAAAAGGTTATTATATGATGAATTGCTATGATGATTTCCTATCAAGGTCGATTTAACGAGTGTTTGATTGGTTGGTTTTGTAGAGTCTAATTTAACAATAAGATTAAAGAAGTCTAAGGAAATTGTTCCACACATGCATTTTATATATAAAAAACATATCAATACTCAAGATTAGATAATAGAAACAAAATTGCTTAGGCTAGACACCCATCTCTCGATATTAGTGTCAATCACCATAGAATGGGTCATAGAAGCTCTCGCACTAAGTCACCACCCTACTAACATATGCAAGGTCTAATTCATGTCCATGTTTCACAACTTATAGAAATGAATTAACAAGTTTAATCAATGGTTATGGCCATTAAACAAAGATTAATTAATTAAAATGAGCATATATTATAAGCAAAGGATTAGAATCATCTTAACTCAATAGTTGACATATTACATTACATTTTTATAGCATGGCTTCCCAACCCCTTAGACAAATGGAACTACTCACTCATGATGAAATGTAAACAAATGACTTTAGATAAATTAAACATGATTAAAGTAGATTACTATTTGTCTAAGTGATTGGTATGTGAATAACTAAATGAGAACAATATTATTGTAAATGACAATAGAAATAACAAGACTAATGTAATAACAAAATAAGAACAATAATAAACTAGGAAAGAAATTACCAAAATGTAGAACAAGACTTGTAGTAAGAACCAAAACTTAACCCAAGAATAATGCTTAGAACTTTGTAAAGAACTTTTATTATAATGTAAGAACTAATGAAAGATTAACTAAGAGATTACAAGAATGAGAGAATTTCTAAGTGTAAGGAATAGTGTGAAGTAGTGTATGATAATGTATGATAGGGTTCGTATGCACCTTCTTATTTATAGTGGATAGGAAGTGAAACGTATACAAGTGAGGAATGAGCAATAGCCGACTAGGGCAAGGCCATCCCGATCGGGTTTGGCTGTCCCGATCGGGATCGTGGCTTTCTAGCCCGGTCTCCTTAATTCCACTCTTAATTGTCAAAGGTATCCAATGTTTATCATTACTACGGTGATTAATCACCCGGTTAATTGCCTTTGACTCTTTAACCCTTCACCTTTGCATTTTTATGATCTTCTCACTCATTTGGACTTTCTACTTTGGGCTTGACTTTAGTTGACTTTCATTTGCTTTTGTTGCATTTGGTCCATCAAATAGTCATGCAATCCATGATCATGCTCCATGCTTAGTCCATTTTGTAGCTCATACTTAGCCTTGTAATTAAAATGGTCCATTTTGTGGTAATTTAGCTCATAAAACCAAATGTTCCTACATAACATGTTAATTTCCACAAAGAAGACTAAAAGTACAAATGTTAGCTTAAAACACTAAGATAAGTGCTAATAATCAAGTAAAATGAAGCTAACAAAGGGGGTTAAAGTATATAAATTATGCACTTATCAAACTCCCCCAAGCTAAATCCTTGCTTGTCCTCAAGCAAGCAATCATTCCTACCATTCGATCCCAATCGACTTGTAAGCATAAGACTCTCATCCCTAAACCACAAGGGCATAA
This sequence comes from Silene uniflora, assembly GCA_018983105.1. NCBI lineage: Eukaryota > Viridiplantae > Streptophyta > Magnoliopsida > Caryophyllales > Caryophyllaceae > Silene > Silene uniflora. Next base: position 6,270 of record JAGPOY010004985.1, on the reverse strand, counting down.
GGAAAAACAAAACATGGTTGATATTTACATGGCGGCGTAGCGTAGACAACTTCATATGGACTTTTTGGCCTTGCAAGATCTTTTGACTTTCGGACTCTCACGGTACACTCATATCTCATTTATGTGAAAGGACATTTTGTGAAAGATCACTCTACAATCCTCTACTCATGTGAGTGTGCCCGCAATCTAATATGGTTAGCATTCAAATCATAAGCCAAAACAATCATAAGAAAGCAATGATGAAGTCAAAAAGGGTTTAAAAAGAAGGCTATTTGTGTCATGGGTAATAAGGGGGACAAATGATTATGGATATGTGGAGTTATTAGCCAAGCTAGTAACAAGACCATGAGATTTACTCATTCCAACCCAAATTTCCAATTTAGAAATCAACATCAATGACATTTGACCTCTTTTCGTTACAAAGCATAAGTAGTCTCTCCAACAAATTTTGTAAGCATATGAGAGCTACTAATTTCTTCCTTCTTTTTCAAAGCAACAATACATTTTTCTTTTCATTTCGTTTGCTTTTCTTTCAACATTTTTCTCATTTTCTTTTTCTTTTTCTCTTGCGTTTTCACCTTTCATTTTGCACATATTTTCTTTTCCACAATGATATGTATTTCAAGTTCATCCAACTTCGAGCTCCCAACAAAAGTGTTAGCCACTAGTGTTGACAAGGGTAGACAAGTTTTATGTAGCTTAAAGGGTATTAAGATCAAAAGGGGGCTTAGAAAAGGCTAGATTATCAAATGTGAAAATTGACTTCAAAATGCAATGCAAAAATGAAAGTAATGCTTGAAAGAGATGAATAGAGAACCATACTTGTGCGTTTTGATGTAACACACACCATAAGGAGACCTACCACTCACCTAAGAGAGACCGGATATGGATGCATCGGTCTTAAGGAGGCTCTACCTTCGTTTTTGTGGCTTGCCAAAAGTCAAGATCAAGCCTACTTGGTCCATGATTCATCATCTACCT
>JAGPOY010004984.1:0-11401 GCA_018983105.1 Silene uniflora | reverse complement strand
AGTCTCGATCGAACTGTCCTGTGTTCGATCGAGGAAGCTGCAAGGAGAAGGTCTCGAACGAGAAGCCTCACTCTTCGGTCAAGATGGCTGCTGAGGATTGTACCTCGATCGAGAAGCTTAAGTGCTCGATCGAGAGATTTTTAGGGTTAGCTACGTTAGGAAAGTCCGTAGTTTAATAAAAGACGTACATGCTTTACTATAAAAGCACGTCAGGTCTTCAGACCTAGAGAGATCCATCGATGGACAGAACTCTTACATCTTTAATCATTCAATAATATTTTCTTCTTTCCCTTTTCTTCTCTTTTCCTTTTACGATTTACGTTCAATTTGGAAGCTGGAACCCTACGTTCTTCACGCCGGATCGCACGAGATCGTATTACTCTTTCCCTTAGTTTACTTTTCTCGTATTATGTTATTGTTTAGAATGTCTTCTTTAATTGTTATCGTTATTACTTATAGTATGTGTAGCTAATTCTCTTGTATGCGAGGATGAGGGAAACCGAAGGGCAGTTTCACGGTAGGAATTGTAGTTAAATAATTAAACTGTTGTTTCGGTTGAATGAGTGCACGCATGAGACCTTACGCTTAGTTAACCCCCGACCTAGATCAAAAGATTGGAAGGGTAAGACTTGTTTAATTGCAATAAGTAAAATCTTATGAGAATGAAAGTTAAGTAAGATTGACCTTAGGACGACTTAAGACTGAAAGGTATAGTCGGGTTTAAGGACCGAAAGGTGACAACCTAGTCCTTCCTACCAACGAACTGACCGACCTAATAAACCCTAAATTGTTTACACACGGTGGACCGAACCCTTCGCATGCTCCCTTCTCCTCTGATTTAATTTCGTTTCTTTTATTTCTCTTTTAATCTTTAGTAATTAGATAAACAATTCAAAACCCCCGATTTTGTGACCGACAGTTAAAACACATAAATAGAAATAGCCTGCCTCTCTGTGGGATCGACCCTATTTACCACTAGCTTCCGTTAGTAGTTTTTAGGTTTTATTTTTGGTACTAAAACGACGGGTATCAATGTTTTTATTTTGCTTCTCTATGTTATGGTTTAAACTTTTGCTGATTCCACATATGAATGTTTCACTTTCTAATGCTGTGTTTAGTCTTTGTCTTGGATAAGTAATTATGCTTGAATTGAGGGGGAACACGAGCTTAAAGGGACTTGCCATCATCAAAGGGGGAAATTGTTGAACTTATTGTATTGATGATGACAAGTCCTTCAATCTTTCGTTCCTCTAAATCTTATGTTTGTCAAGTTAGCTGTGAATGGCAGGTATAGAAGAGGGTGATCATGGTGAATGAAGATTGAAGCCTTGAATCAAGACGAGTCGCTTGTTTAGCTCCAAGTAAAGATGTAAGCTTTGAGTAATTCGTAGTAGCTTAACTGAACAGCCTCAGGAACTGTTCAGTTAAGCTCAGTTTTCTTAACAGGCACGTTTCATAAAATTGTTGATTTCTGAAAATATATTCTATCCTATTATTGAACGAGATTCTTCTTAAGATAATATCTTTCTTATTTTAAGTAAGTTTTGGGTGAAAAATAAAAGATATTTTATTTCTTGAAAAAGAGTGAAGGATGTTATGGAAAAGATTTGGTCTTATATTTTAAAATTATTTTATAAGATAATACTAATTATCTTATAGAATATTTTATTTCCTATTTTGAAGGTGATCTTTTTGCAAACAACTACTATATATTTGGGAAACCTAGAAATCAACAATCATCGAGCTTTAGTGTATTGTTTTTACGCAGGAAGTTTTTTTGCAAACTTATTTTCAAGAGTCTTTGATTTTCACATTTTTCCAAAACGCTTTTTGTTCGTGCCTTTTGAGTAAGCTTGTCGAGTTCTTAATCCTTACATCTCTAAGTTTATCGTTGATCTCCATTGTTCTATCTTGAGAACCATATAAGGAGATAAACTTGAGTTGTAATTTTTCGTTTTTTGAGAGAGAGTTTTATTGGGGTACGGGATTGTACTCGAGTTGCACGATCGGGGTTGATCGTGGGGGTTTGATTTGTAATCGAGTTTGATTATAGAGTGAATATTAATAAAAGAGAGAGGGTGGACGTAGACCTTTAGAGAGTAGGTCAAACCACGTTAAAAATCGTGTGTCTCGTGCTTTCTTTCGTTCTTGTTTGCTTTCGATTTTATTTGTTTTCATTTCTGTTCACGCAATTGATCAAACGAACAATACAACACAACTCTGATTGTTTGAACACTCTCCGTGACTGTTCAATTAGCCTGTGTATTGTTTTAGGAAGCAAATCGTGAACGCTTTTCCGCTTAATTTTTTAAAAGGGTACTTAATTCACCCCCTCCCCCTCTTAAATCTCGGATCGATAAACGCAACAATATTTTAACTAGTTTTAAACCCGTGAAATCCACGGGGTTGTTCGAATATGTGGTTATAAGTCAGAAATGATGATTTCAAAATAATTCATAATTAGTAGTAGTTATTAAATAAGAACATACTATAGCAATTCTCACCCGTAGGTAAGTATTCGTTATTTCGTGTCTTTCATTTACACGTAATGAGTAAGCACAAAAAAAGGTGAATCCGACGTGTACACTTGTGTTTTTTTGTTGTTCTACGACATATCCCTCATTTTTGCAATTTATCTCGCATATTCCTTTTTCTTCGTTCATATACCTATCCTTTACCAATTTATCTCTCATATACATAGTATGAATGTCGAAGATTATTATTGGTGGTGGTGTGGAATGAAGTTCATAGTTTTATTGGCTATTCATCGCCATTCGTTACTCTCCAGTGCCGGTATTCATCTATTGTCAGAGTTTGGGCATGGTGGTTGGGAATGTATTGCGTGGTTCGTCGGGTGGCTGGGCGCTTGCGTGAATTGTATGTTGTTGATGATCATTGAATGTTTTGTTCATGGGTAAGCAGCAGCCATCCATGCTTAATATGGATTGTGGTGGTGTAACTAGTTCTACTGCTTGATTCATCTGAAATAAATAGTCCTGAAGGCGGTTCGGTTCAGAGCAAGTTCATAAGGGACGATAAACTTATTTTTCTGAATATTTTAGTTTGGGTATTGATTTTCGTAGTACACATATTACTCATCGTAGTACATATTTGACAGTTTTACCCTTGTCATTTACCATCATCTTGTACTGCATCCAAAAGTAAAACTTTTGAAAATGGAAATCCATATTCACGTACTACACATTACCACCACCGCCTTTTACCTTTCAAGCACCCCTACCACTCTCACTAGACCTTGCCTCCTAAGCCGACCACCACCAGCCGAGCACCACCCTTTATTCCGTATTTCCTGTGTCCCCACTGCCCCTACAGTTTGCATACCGTCGCTCTGACCCCACCCTTGCGGCGTCCTCCTACTAGCGGCCTCGCCCCTTCACTCATCCCTATTGCGGCGGCCACCACTAGTGTATCACTTCCAACCACAACCAAACCGTAACTAATCGAAAATCGCATAATACTCGGACGAATAACGAATTATTGATTGAAATTATGGGGAAAAACCAACTTATTCAATGATTTACAACTAATAGATAGATTAAATATGTTTTTTGGGTACAAATTGCCATTCATTATTAAATAAATTGATCTATTTGAGAATTTGGGTGATGAGGAATTGGGAGATTTTTTGTTGTGCGTTTTCTTAGTCAAACAAGTAAAAAACGTTGGGATGAGTAAAAAACGTACTGCGAAGATAAATTACGTTCATTTTTTATGATTAAACGGATTTTAAACGTGATTATTCTGATGGATATCCTTTATTATCTTCTCTAAATATATGCTTGAGCAATAAGAAGGATATCTTATATTAGAATTAGTCAAAATATCTTTAAGAATATAAAGATAAGGATAAAAAAGGGGTAAGTAGCAAATAGACCCCAAACGTTTACACATATGTGCAATTTAGCCCCAAATGTTTACTATGTGCAAATTAGCCCCATAAGTTTAATTTAAGGTGCAAGTAAGTCCAATTAACAATTTTTCGATCAATTGCTCGCCGGAAAAGATGAATGAGACATCAAAGAAATTAATATGATCGTTGATCACCGTTGATGATTGACAAGTTGGATCGTTTAACCACTTTTCGCGTACCTTCAACCTTGCACCAAACATTGTTACCACCGTTACTCTTCCCTAACGATGTTGCTAGTCACCACGAGCCACCGTGTACACCTCCGTTGCCTCCTGAACTCCCCGCCTTTCAACATGACTTCACTACTAAAATTATGCGGTATAGTGACGGAAATCCCGACGAAAATAAAAATTCGTTAGATAATTCGAAAATCTGACGGAATACTGACAGATTATCCGTCGAAAAACAGTCCTGACGGATTATCCGTTAGAATCCATCAGATATTAATGGCGCGTTGAACAGTGTTAATGGCGCTAATACTATGTGACGGACTTCTGACGGAAAATCCGTCAGGATTTAACAAATACTGACGAATTTTCCGTCAGAAATTAACAAATACTGACCGTAAAGTCGTCAGATAGACACACAAACACAGGGTTATGAGGAAATTATAAAACTCGGGAAACTGACGGCAATTCCGTCAAATATGTTAAACAAATAAAAAGACGCATCCTCACTTTCACCCTCACTCTTTCTCTCTCCCTCTCAGTCACTCCCAAACCCTAACCCCCAAAACCCGGCACTCCCTCCCTCCGGCAACCTCACCAGCGTCACCACCTTCTCCAGTTACCACCGGCGTCCCGCTCTCCCTCCGGCAACCTCTCTCCCTTTTCTTCTTTCTTTCCATTTCTCCTTTTCTCCTTCTTCCTTTTCTTCTTTTTCGGTTTCTCCTTCTACGGGCACCACCAGTACACCGCCGTCCACACCCGTACGCCGCCGTCAACTCCTTGTCACGAGGTTAGTCACATGTGGCTTTACTTCATCAATTTTAGGGTTTTAAGGTCGATCGATTTTGCCAATTAATCACCATGTTATTTCATTCTTTTGTTTTCAATAATTATCCTTTCATCCTTTTTCTTGGTATTCAATTTCTATTTTACTAATCTATGTGACAAAATATTGTTAATTACAATTAGACATTGCATTGGGCTGTTTTTTTTGTTTATTAGTTGCTACTTAATATTGTTAATTACAATTTGTCTTAATCACTTATGATATTTACGAAGAACTAGCATGGCTTGAATTATTTGTTTCAAGCAAAAAGGAAGCGATATTTCAGTGTTCGATGATTTGGCAGTTATTTGAATATAATTTGAGATAGGAAACCGAGACATTCTCTTAAAATCAAGAAGTTTAACATACAACATATTTGTGTATTGTGTTTATGCTGTGATTGAAGGTCAGTATTCTTAGGCCTAAAATGATGCTTAGCTTTCGTTGACTTTTTGCCAAATCCCATATAAGACGTGTGACGAATTAGCCGTCATATTTCCGTCAGTAAAGCAAAATACCGACGGAAATTCCGTCAGGGACGCGACTTTAGTGACGAAAATCGCTGACGCTATTTCCTGACGGAATTTCCGTCAGGAATGAGATTTACTGACGGAAAAAGGCTTTTACTGACGGATTTCCCCGTCAGTATCCCGCGTTTACGTTGTAGTGCTTGGAGCCATGCTCTGATGCTCACAGAGCAAACCTCCTTTCAAACACTTTTACGACCGCAGTGATGAGAAAGACATGACTCTTATAGTTTGCCACTAACAAGCCAGCCTCCATCAAACACAGAACGAAGAGTAATGTTATGAATTTGATTATAATCACCTAGGTAATAAACTTTATTTGTGTTTGGGCTGTTAGCAAATGGTGTATTACTTTTTCCGGTGTTTCGTACATCTTTTCCGGTGAGTAATTGATCGGAAAATTGTTAATTGGACTTAATTGCACGTTAAATTGAACTTATGGGGCCAATTTGCACATAGTAAAACGTTTGGGGCTAAATTGGTGTAAATGTTTGGGGTGTATTTGATGCGTGCATTTCATATAGACCTTTTAGCCCTTTTTAGCACGCATTTCTATGCCTATGTTGTAGTATTTTACTATAAATATCCCCCGAATAGTCTACTTTGGTTTGTTTTGTATTAATTTGCAGATATGAACCGGGTTGACGAGAAACCAACCTAATGGTGGTCCTCTAAGCATGCATATGAGAGTTGGAACGGAAACTTGCTGCCTCGGGATGCGTGAAGATAGATTAAGGGCTGGAAGAACGAGACACCTATGCTGAAGCCATCGATCGAGTGCTATAAGTGCTCGATCGAACACTTTCTTCACCCCAAGATCTCGATCGAGTGACAAGTTTCTCGATCGAGTACTTTCTTCGGGCATTCTCTTCGATCGAACAAACTTCAGAAGCATTTTCTTCGATCGAGTAACTAGTTTACTCGATTGAGCATTCTATTGATGACGGGCCGCGCAAACTAATGTGTTGAGTATTGAACGCAAGATATTTTTACTTGAGTGTTATATAGGACGAGATACATTGGTTATTGGAGACTACTTCTTTTACCTAGAAACTATTGACTGTAACTTTCTCCTTCTACAACTTTCGGATCGGATTTTATGCTTTATCATTCTTCTCCTTCCTTGTAATTCGGTATTATTATTCTTGCTTTAATTTAATCTATTAATTATGTTATCAATTATTTCTTCCCTTTTTCCTATTGCTCTACCCCCAATTATGCATAGCTAATTCAATTGCTAGGATTTAGGGTAGCCATGGCAAAGCTAGGATGAATGATTAGTTTATTTTGATATTAGATCTGTATGCTTCTGTTGCATTTAATAGATTTTAATTGTTTGAGTCGACGAATTCGATTAATCGATTTGATATTCCCTTGACCTAGATCGAAAGATTGGAATAGGGTAGATCTGCAACGAACATTAGGATATTTGCTAATTAGGGCGAAAGCTAAGTTAGTATTATCATCTTAGGGCGATTAGCGGGCCGAAATGACCTTATCACTACCCACGGACCTGATTAGGATATGCATGATTTTAGTCCGAACCTTAAAGCCATGGTGAACCGACAATCCTAGTTCTCTCTCTCTCTATTATTTTCTCTATTTTATTTCTCTTCCTTTAATCTTCGTAGTTTAGAAACAAACAAACAAAACCTCCCAATTTGGTTACTGAGACAGACTTGTTAGCTATAGATTCTCATCTCTTTGTGGATATGATCCCGACTGCCTTTACTGCATTTAGTTGAGACCAGTTGGTTTTATTTTTGATAGGGTTGCGACAGCCGTGTCAGTATTTGCCACTTCCCTAGATAAAAAAGGATAGGACATTATAATTATCTTTAGAATATTTTATCCTTACTTATTTTGTGGGGATTTTATTTACTAATATCTTCTCCAATAAATATGGGATTGAAATTCAGAATATACCAACTTTTGCACTTCACATTTCTAATGTTTTCTTTTTTTTTGGGAAAGGTTAAGTATATTGATAATCAAAGCAGGGTACAAAAAGTTCCAGTTACATCAAAGAGGTAGAAATTACATATACAGTGAATGAATGAATCAATAATCAACTAACAAACAAATAACTATAACATGAACTAGTTGAGGGAGATCATCCAGGAAGTTGCAAACGCCAGTTCTGGTCACGTTGCTTCAGAGTACTTTCATTCAGCCTATGAAATATGTGCTTGACATCATGCAGAATCTGATGGACTAATGACTCAGGTCTCTTCACAATTGCTGCTAGCGTGAATTCATTCCTGACTTGCCATACTGAGTACCATAAGGCCACAAAACAGGCCCCAACTTATCTCTTTTGTAGTCTTGTCATAGTTCTACAAGTAGAAAACCAAGTGATCATATCAGCACCTTGTAGTTTAATCCTCAAATTATCATGTAGAATCTTAATACAGTGTTTCATATAAGAGCATTCTGAGAAAAGATGATGGTGAGTCTCAGGCATGCTCCCACATATATCATAAGTCATGTTGATTAACATGCCCATTCTAATCAGCCTGTCTTTGGTAAGTAATCTATTATGCGTAATGGCCCAACCAATGAAAGCAGATTTTGGTAGGTTGAGAGAATTCCAGTATAAATGGCACCATGGAACCTTAGGCTGAGTATTCCTCAACCACTTGTAACCAAGCATAACAGTATAGGTCAGTGAGCTATTCAGCCATTGATCGCATGTGTAGGCTTGCTAAAATTTTTCCATGATTTGAGAAATTTTCCTCCAAGACCAGCTACAGTCTGAATGAGGGGAATATTCACTCCAATGCCTCCATTTCATATAAACATGATTAACCCATTTAACCCATAAATGGTCTTTTTTTTTAGCAAGCCACCACACATACTTTCCCAAAAGTGCTATGTTCCAGAATTTGATGTTTTTAAGTCCCAAACCCCCTTCATCCTTTGGAGAGCATTAGATATTCCGACTCACATTAGGGGCTTTCACATAATCTGCTTTGCCACCCCATAGGAAATTGCTACAAAGTGCGTTAATTCTTTTGATAATGCCATTAGGGATGAGAAATATAGTAGCCCAATAAGTGTGAAGAGTAGACAAGACAGATTGGACTAACACCAATCTGCCAGCATAAGAGAGATGTCTAGTCCCCCAGCCTCTAATTCTAGCCACAATCTTATCAGCTAGCTTCATACCATCATTTTTGGACAGCTTCTTAGCAGAAATAGGCACTCCCAGATACTTAAAAGGGAGCTGTCCTCTTTGGAACCCAGACACCTGAAGAAGATTAGTAATATGACCAGCAGGCATGCCATTGAAATAGATTTCTGATTTGCTCTTATTCAGGTGCAAACCAGAAGCAGAAGAGAATGTAGCAAAACTCCTAAGCAACCACATAACAGAGGCTTCAGTCCCTTTACAAAATAATAAAAGGTCATCTGCAAAGAGTAGATGATCGATTCAATTTGATGTGCCCACATAAAGGATGGTATCTGAAACTTTCTTGTTGAGCAATCACCCCAAGTATCCTTGAGAGGTATTCCATACACAAGGTAAAAAGCAGAGGAGATAAAGGGTCTCCTTGCCTTAAGCCCCTATTCCCTTGAAATAAGCCAAACAAATTCCCATTGACAGATAAAGAATAAGCAGGAGAGGTCATACACTTCATGATCCAAGTGATGAATTTTTTTGGGAAATGTAAGGCAGTCAACATTTGTTCTAAGAACACCCATTCCACAGTATCATAAGCCTTCCTAAGATCTATTTTTATAAGGCATCTTGGAGAGGTTGCCTTCCTATTAAAAAAATTGTGAAAATTGTTTTCTAATGTTTTCAAGCATACTGTTTTCTAAAGAATTGTGAAAATTGTTTTTAAGTACTCCGGAAAAAAATGTTAGCAGGGCTTGTCTGACGATACCAAAAGTGATGTAAGGTCTATGTCGTTTGTTGATAGTATCAAGGCTACTGAAAAAAATGCTCCAAGCTTCCCATGTGAGTTAGTTAACCACCATGACTTATGTGATTCAATGGTTTCCAGTCCTCACCATCTTCCAGCTTTTGTATTCACTTCAACCAAGAGCAAGTCTTTTAAGACTTCTAATGCAAAAGGACAATCTTCAAGATTTCAAAGCCGAAAAGAAGAATCTCCAAGACGCAATGTTTGTTTTTATCCAGGTAAATTCCCATGTTCTCGTGACGTGAGTGCGTCTTGTTGCAGGTACTCTCCTAAAGCTCAACTAGCAAAGAAAAGAAAAGGAATGACATCCTCAATGTGCTGCTCAAAAGGAATGACATACTCAATATGCTGCTCACAATGCTCTCTGAAGAAACCCCGTTTTTTAAGTACCCCCACCCCTAGTTTAAGTGTTCGTTATTTTCCTAGGGCTTTTAACTGCAGGGCTTATGAACTTGTAGGTCAAGCTCGAAGAATGCAGTAGGAAACTTTCTTTTCAGTTGCCAAAAAAAAAAAAAGTTGTTAAGTACTCCGTATTTTTTATCATTGCAAAAGCTTTTAAATCGTGCCTTAGGAATTGTTTCAAGTACTCAAGTTTTTTTATCTGTAGGAAATATTTGTTCTCCATAGTTCCAAGTTGTAATTTATGAATCATATAAGGAGACAAACAGAGTTGTAATTTTCTTTTGGTGAGAAAATAGTTTTTGGGGTACGGAGGTGTACTCGAGTCGCACGATCGGGTTGGTCGTGAGGATTTTCTTCGCAATCGAGTTTGATTATAAAGGAAATATTAGTAAGAGAGATATTGTGGAGGTAGACTTTTAGAGTGTAGGTCGAACACTTCAAAATCTTGTATGTCGTGCCTTTTTAGTTACTTTTATTTCTCGTTGCTTTTCTAGTTTATTATTCACGTATACATGCCCTGTTTGGTAGACAACGGGTTAATATTAGCAAAAGCAGATTTAGAAAGCAGATTTGACTAGCATAATGATTTGGCAGATTTGACTAGCAGGTTTATTAAGTAGAATGGTTTTAGAGGGCGTTTGGTTTGAAGGGAAGGAATGGAATGGATTGGAATGTCATACCATTATGGAATGGATTCTAAATCCCATACTTGTTTTATATTGTTTGGTTGAACCTTGGAATAGAATGAAATGTTAAAACATTATGAAATGGAGTTAGAATCTTGGGGTAAGGGTTGGGTATGAGATTAGAGGGGGTTGGAATGGATTTAGAATCCATCCGGATTCTAACTCCATTCCAAAATGGCTCAGCCAAACATTGGAATGGATTAAATCCATTCTATTCCATTCGAACTCCTCTAAGCAAACACCCCCAGAGGTGTTTGGTAATTGACATGTTTAAATTAGCATACTGTTTAGATCTTTTGTAAAATGACAAATAAGGATATGAATAATTTATGTATTAAATATATAAAGGGAAGGTTAGTAATTTTTAAGGGGGGTAAATAAGACAATTTATTATCTTTCCTAACCCAATATGCTAGTAGGAGCAGCATATTGCAAAATATCATATTGGACCCCTGATAGGGTGTCGCGCACCTATGCAAAGATACCCTAATGGTACAACAAATGAATGTAGTATATAGGGGTCGAATTCCACAGAGAGCTCGGTAGTTTGCTAGACAAGTTGTTATGGGTAGAATTTTATCTAAGTCGGTTGATCGATTGATTGGTAGATTGGTTATGCAAGAAATAAAATAACAATAATAAAAGAAAATGTCTAGGGAAGTCGGGTCACACATGCAAATTATGTAGATGTTCAAGTTAAAATAGGTTTTGATAAAGGTGATAAATATTTAGGAACAAGGAATACCCGTTTCTCAACATTAGCATTCCCGATAATAATATCGTCCATAGATTGGGTCCTAGAGCCTCTCAACTACTAGGTCACTCTACTATCACATGCAAAGTCTAACTCAAGTTCCGTGCCTCTCGACTTATAGAACGAATTAACCCGCTTAATCAATTGTTTATGCGCTTTAAACATAGATTAATCTTAAC
>JAGPOY010004982.1:0-11404 GCA_018983105.1 Silene uniflora | reverse complement strand
TTTCATTCTCAGAATTTACATGTTCATCATATTTGTCACACCATTCTCACCAGTCACTCACATTCTCAATCACCATTCCCTCACACATAACACAAACTTATGATCACAAACGTGTTACGTGTATGAAGTGAAGCCACTAAGTTGGAGCCTGATCATATAGGTATGACCAGTGCAGCAAGGTTTGATAGTTATCACCAAACCATATGTGATTGTACCGTACCATTAAAACATAACGTTATATTGGAATGAATGGAGCGAGAAAAAAACTGTTGCTTTATGCTTTACCACACATAATGTTAATCCCAGCTCACAGAAATCTGCATTAGTTGATCATTTTCTGGATTGCCTGCCTATGGAGGGTCATAACCAAAAGCTGATAAAGGGAGCAGGCCTCCTTTGACGCCTTAAACTAATTTATCTTCTACCTGTTGAAACTCCAAAAAGCTCGGAGAAGCGTCAGTCCTAGTCTCCTAGGGAGTAGTGCTTATGAAATTTTATGTGATCCGAAATTTCACTATTCCAAACACATCTATCTATGTGGTTTGATACTTCTAGGGGTAGTGCCTAGAAAGAAGTAAAAGATTCTAGAGTGTGGGTGTAATTTTTTGATATATTATGAATCATTGGTTTGAAAGTATACATATTTGAGTTCAAACGTCAGTTTTAGATATTGTGGCGCAAATGACTTTATGAGCTTTAGAGGGTTTTATCTTGCAGCTAGTCTCTTGTGAGGATTGAGAATGACTTATTTATCCTTGTCACAATAACATTCTGTTTGGATTAGGATAGTCATTCTAATACGATGTCTGTGATGCTCCTAGGATATATCGGTTTGACTTGGGCATGGATCAAGAATCTAAAATGAAATTACTTCAATATATCAGTTTGACTTGGGCACGGATTAAGTATCTGAAATGAAATTACTTCAATAGAAGATACTGAATGCTTTCAGTTGTCTATTTTATGTATGGTCATATGGATAGAACGACAATGTAAGTTTCTTGTGTTGAATAGGTACTAAAAATTGTGGTTGTTGAGGAGAAGATACTATAGACTTATAGAAGTACAAGTAGGTAAGTTTGGGTTGACTTTGTTGTCTTGAAATGAGTATTTTTAGAGTCCACATTTGTTTCATGTGTTGGATAAGGTAGATACTTGTGGTGAAGTGAAGGGTTTGGACATTACTGGTATCATGGACTCTTGCAACACTGACCACCCAAACTTGGATGTCATTTGATCCGGGGCTTGATTGTCTGTATAATAATCTACTTAGTTTGGTGTGCTCTTCATTTAGATAGCTTTTCAGGTCGATCCTCAATATTGCTGGTCTGTTTGATATTTGTATTTGGCGTTGTTGTTTTGGTGGTTTTTAAGCATTGAGCTAGACTAGTTGTCCATCGAGCCTACTGCAGTACTACTTAGCCTCACTAGTTGTTAGGTATCAAATGTATGCAAGGGATCTAGAACTGAAGTGAAAAGTTTGCCTGCACCTTATACGTGGTTAACTGTATTTGCTAGACTCTGTGTGAACTGAAAATCAGTTCGGATTCTGTGATACGGTAATGGTACTTATTTCAATTCATAGGAGACACACTATTAAGAGTGTATCACACATATTAGATGTGATGTAATTCATATTGGATTTGAAAAAAAATGATCTTTAGGGAAAATGTCATATCTGCTGTTCTGATTTTATAATGTATGAATTGGTGTTTGCCTTATTTGGCTGCGTTTAGGTTACAGTTAGAAAACATCATAATTCGACTGTAACCGTGTGTGTAATTTGGAGTTGGATGTGAAGAATATTAAGGACTGTTTTTCGAGTGCGGTAATAGGCTTCTTGAATAGGAAATACATCAGCAACTACAAAGTTAGAGACGCCTCTATGGCCTTAAGACTAGTACTGTGCTGAATATGTCTTTATGATCTTAGGTAATGTCTGACGTTGATAAAGGGAGGTGTCTTTCGTTGTACTAAAGTGGTAGTCTAATTTGAAGTTACTCCCTTGTGCTCCTAAAACAGGTGTACCTTATTTTCCGTTTGTGTCTCTCTCTGTTATTGACTGTGGGTAATACGATGTTTGCTCTTTGTCAAAATTAAAACATAAAACGTTAATTGTCATTTCCATGCTCTTAATTGTCTCAAGAGTCAAGAAGCATTCTAATTTTGGATTTTCAAAGCAATTAACTCCATCGAGAGTCCAATGCTATGTGTGGTGCAGCAGTATTCTCTGCCTATGATTTTGTTCTTAATCTTTCAGATATTGGCCAAATCGTAAAAATTGCTCACATTTCTTTTTGCGTGGGGATTAGGGGATGATTCTCGAGCGTATACAAGCTGAGTCCAAAGAACACGGGAAGAATAAATTCATTTACCTGGGAGACGGTGGAGGTGATTACTGCCCTACTTTGAAGCTTGATGAGTGTGATTATGTTATGCCTCGGACAAAGTATCCCTTGTGGGATCGCATTAACCATGATCCTTCCCTAATCAAGGCCGAAGTCCATGATTGGAGCAATGGTGAAGAGCTCAATTCAACCCTTCTCCGCCTTATAAATATGTTGTCAGGAGACAATATGGTATGTACCACTCTATGATTTAAGAACAGCTGTTCAAAATTAGATGTAAGTGCATCTCCTTAGCAGTGTATAAAAGTATAAAAATATCAGCTGTTCAAAATTAGATGAGCTCCTTTTCCATGTTTTTGAAGACGCTAATTCATGCATCACCAGAATGTATATGAGTCGATCTGAAAGTAGATAAAAATAAGCAAGATGCATTGTATTGGTTGGGAAATAATTTAGTGTTGAGATACCTCTGACTAATTCATGGATATGGAGCATGAAAAAGTCAAACAAATGTGTGTTGCGATAACATATATTGATATGCACTTTAAATGCTGATATTTGATTTGAGTTAATCACAATACATGCAGGCTTAACGCTGTGTGCAGAGGCCCGAGTATCTGACTGACTGCACATAGGACACAAATACGCAATGCTGTTCGAGTACATTTTCGCCCAGGATTGTCTAGACTGCAAAAGTTAGCTATCAGGGTAAGAATACGCAATGCTGTTGGAGGGACAATTTCAAGGATGCAGGAGAATGATTCATTTCCCTGATTTGCTTATGTGTACCCGTATTTTAAATGTGGGAGTCGTTGTCAATTGTATATTTTATGATATTTTATACAAATGCTTACTTTTTCATGAAAAATGTACAACTTATTTTTAAACATGATGAAAATTAATGCATTACAAATCCAACTTTTCTTTCCAACTTGATGATAACTTACTTCTCATGTCCAAACCAATTGACAATTTAATTCAGGGAAGTAGTAATTGATCCCATAACTTTATGCAATTGTGAAATTAATTCCCACAACTTTCAATTAGAGTAGTGTGTTTGGCATGACTTTTAAAAGTGTTTTTGGGCTCAAAAACACTTTTTGCCCAAACACAGTATTATTATTCAAAAGTTAAAAGAAAATTTCTCAAAAGCCAAAACACCATCATTTTGCCCATAAAAATAGAAGCAACAATTTGTTGTTTCTGATTTTGAAAAACACTTCTAGAAAATTAAGCTCTAAAAATAAAAACTCATTTTTACAAGTTAGGCCAAACATGCTCGTAATTTGGCCTCATAACTTGCGTAATAAGTGAAATCAAACCCATCAAAATCTCATGAGAAATTCGATTTATTATATCACAAAAGTAAAAATAGTTATTTTTTTGTGAAAAATACAAAATTAAATTTTGAAAAAGTAATAAAAAAATAAATAAATTAGCATAAATTAGATATAAAATTTTTTTTACGAAAATTAAAAATTATTATTTCTACATAAAGTACAAATTTTTTACCCTTTTTACATTTTTTGTAAAAAAATTTCAATTGCAAAATATTTTTTAGGTAGTTGTGTTAAAATCTCAAGTCAGAAAAAAAGATTTTCATGACAAAATATATAAAAATTATAATGAAAGGGTTAAAAAATATTCAAATTTTTCTTTTTTTCAACATTAAAAAAAAATTTACACATAAGATCGTTAATTGTTGTTTTTTTTTTTTTTCAAAATATCATACCGAATTACATACGTATGTAAAAAAATGGTTTTAGTATGTAATTTGTATTATTTTTTTTATCTAATTTATGCTATTTTTTTATTAATTTTTTAAAATTTTACGATAAAATTCAAAAAATGTTACAGTATATACTTTACAAACTTAGTTAAATTTGAGTTTTGACGGAAAAGATAAATTAAAATCTAACTTATAAACTTTAATAAGCTCAGAAAAAATACATATATGCTCAAAAACAGATATAGCTTGAGGTTATAAGCTCAGAAAAAATATACACATGCTCAAGAAAAGTAAAATTTTGAGGTAATACATCCGATATATGTTCATTTTTCTCATGAAATCCATTTACTCATTTTGGGAGTACCATAGTTACATTACGATTACTCTGCGGTACAATTTTATTACTACACTAAAAGTAACTTTAGTTTATAAGAATTAAAATTAACATGATATAGATACAAAATATTTTGCACCTAACGTACGAAAAGCTACAAATTACCGTCAAGTATTTGCGTATTTTATAAATTATTACCACGTATTTGCGTTTTTACTTGCAGATTTTGACCAAACTTCAATGTACGGAGTATATTTCTAATCACCACCGTATTTTCATCCCGAGCATTGTCTTTTTATTCTTTTCGGTTGCGTTTACGCTAAATACCAAAATTAACCTCATTTAATTTCACCCAAATACTCCCAACATTTTCCCAATTCAATCGATTTCCCTAAACCCCAAATATTTCCAAACCTAAAATCCCAAATCCCTAAATCGTTTATCGCCATTTCAATCAATCAATTTATCTCAATACCCAAATCGTATATCACTCTTCTTCCCTTTTGATTTCGCTGCGGAATTTTATAGAGGTGCGATTTTGGTCTTACGGAATACTCTATGTTGTTTTGAGTTGTATACTACTGTAGTCTAATATAATACGGAATTCTGAGTGTGTGTACTGAACTACTGATTTCCATTTTTTTCAGGAGAGAGAACAATAATGGAGTTTGCAGCGGAAATGGCGGAAACCATTGTCCACAAGGTAGACTTGTCGATGCTTCTCCTCCAGGATCTACCTACAGGACAGCAATTTCCGCAACAACTTGCAGGTCTTAAAGACGTCATTAGGTCCCTCCGAGCCAAGCTCGTCGATTCGATAATGAATCGTAACAATGGCGGCGGTCAAGATTGGCTCAACAATATTCGAGCCCCTCTCTACGATTTGGAGGACTTTGTGGACGAAATCTACACCGCGGCCGCTACGGAACAACAGAGGAAACACCAACGAGACAGCAATTCAGTCTCATGCTTTCAATTACACAGCTTTTTGGATTTTTGCTTTAATTACCGTTGGAATGCAAGAAATATCAAGGACATGAGTAATAAATTCATGACACTAGTTACTGACAATACCGCCTCAGATATGGAGATGGAGCGCAGAAGTAATCAAGAAGAAACTAGCAGTTTGCTTTCTGCTGCACCCTATGTTGAGAGAAACTCCGATACGAATGCCATCATTCGTTTGCTTGCTGACGACTCGTACTCGTTCTCAGCCATCCTCATTTTTGGAAAGGCAGGTTTGGGTAAAACAACCGTGGCCCAACTTGTGTACAACGACTCCCGTCTCCCAAGCTTTGACCAAAAATTCTGGGTATGGGTAGGAAATGAGCTCGACCAGTCGTCATTAATTTCGAGAATTTCTGAGGAAATTATCAAACAGATACCGCCAGGACCATCGAATTCCACACCCCAAGACGCAATTCGAGGGAAAAAGTTGCTATTGGTTTTGGATGATGTTCGGAGTCTGGAAGAGAGCACATTGGCTAGCATCAGATACTCCTCCGTGCTTGCTAGCTCATCTGCTACTAAGTTTGTCATTACAACTCGTTCCGAGCAAGTTGCAACTGTCAATTATCGGCAAATCTCAACAACACGTTTTGATTTAGGGGCCATTTCAGATGATGATGCTTGGAGACTCTTCAAGGAAGAGGCATTCAACAACCATCCGGATCCGGAGCTTATGAACCTTGGGTGGGAGATGATGACGAGGACTAATAATGTGCCCGGGATAATCAAGGACCTCGCATCCCTTCTTAAAGGCGAGGATAAGAGGAAATGGAAGGCTTTGATGAATGCTGACTTCTCTCGATTGATTGAAGGCTATAGTTCCTTTACGCCTGGCCCTAATTTAGCTTTCCGCCTGCTACCATCGCCCCTGAAAAGATGTTTTGCGTATTCTGCCTTCTTGTTTCAGCAGACTGATAATATTGAAATGCATCAGTTGATTCATCTCTGGATTGCACAAGGCTACATCGAAGAACCAGCTTTAGATGACGAAAACAAAACTCTGGAAGAGGTTTCTAAGGGCTACTACAGGGCTTTGCAAGATTGGTCATTTTTCAAAGACCACGACTCCGATTTTGATCTCGCAAAGTCTTTTGCTGCTAGTCAAATGTTGGCTACCAATTTCGACTGTGCCCAGGATGGTTCTGTTTTGGACATTGTACCTTATGATTGCAACGAAATCTACCATCTATTCATTAGTAGCACTCTTGTGTCGACTGCTAGTTCAGTCGCCTCCAACCCTACTTCTAAGCTCGAAACATGGATAACCACCAAGCTTCCTCCAAAGTTACGTTCATTTGTAAAGGCACAAGGATCAACAGTAATTTTCACTGAATCAATCTGTATTCAGTTATTCTCAAAAATAGGCCACGTGCGTGCACTAGACCTTAATTCCTCGGAAATCAAGGTCGTGCCAGCCTCCATAGCTTTACTTAAACACCTGAGGTACCTCAATCTTTCGCTTAATGATTTCACTAAACTTCCTGATTCCATCACCACTTTAGCAAAACTACAGGTCCTTGATCTCTCGTTCTGTGAAAAGCTTGTAGTATTACCGAGGCATTTCAGCAGATTAAGTAGCCTGAGACACCTGTATCTAAATGGCTGCAAGAAATTGACAGGCATGCCAGTTGGGCTGCGTAAGTTGACTGCGCTCCAGACATTAAATGTTTTTGTGTTGGGTAATACCCAGAAAAGCTGCAAGTTGGATGAATTGAGCAGCTTAAACCTTAAATCAGAGTTCACCTACCAATTTGCCAGTCAGTCGTAAACGCAAGCTCGTCTTATTAATCTTCATCCTTTTCCTAAAGCAAGATCAACTGGAGCACGCAGAAGATATTACCAGATTGTTCTGTCCCATTTATTTCTATTTACAGTTAACGTTGGTTAAATAAGTGTTTGTTTTCTGTATTCATGAAGAGTCTCGCTATAAAAGTTGGTACGATAATAATATTTTGCAATTGCCAAAAGCATTTGAATATAACATTGATTGAACTATTTGTAAAACATACACAGGCACTCTGCATTACTGAAGTCTCATAAAGATAAAAATAGAAATGCAAATAAAGCGCAATACAATACAAGATTAATAATAAACAATTTTGCACATTAGAGCCCAAGCCGACACAAAAATAAAGGAACTACACATCCTTCAGTATATTACTCCGTAGTAGATAAAACCACACACAAGCTTGCGATTATTTGTGTAGGATTTTTCCTAAAGAATACAGAACTTCCACTTCATCCATAACTAAGAATGAACACCTGTTGCAGTGCAGGGCAACATTTGACCCAGCCCATTTAAATTCAACTCGATTTAACCTGGAAAATTGCTGAACCAAAAGCAACCTGACCCAACATGATTTGTTCCAGCGAAACTTAAACCAAAACTGTCGCGACCCAGCACAACAGTTGATCTCCATTCTATAATAACTCAGCGAAAGAGTGATGTTGACCCACAAGTTCCAAATCCCAACATGATCCGACCCAAAAACCAACCATATTGACCCAAATTATGGGATATCCTGAAAAGTAATGGAAGGTATGTGCTGGATTTTGGGCCAGTCTTCCCCATGAATGTGTTGACATCTTTTCTGGAGGTATGTGGAGCCTTGTATCTCAAGATGCCGGAGGGATGTCAGTTTCCGCATGGATTCTGGAAGTAACTTAAGGCCGGTGCAAGATATGATGTGAAGGGTTTCAAGAGATGTCAGGCAGCTTATCCATTCTGGTATCACTTTCAAATTATTACAATTGGTTATGTACAGGTGCTGCAGGGCAGTCAAATGCTGCATTCCCTTGGGTAGATTCACCATCTTCTCCAATAAATCTAATTCCAATGTCTGAAGACTCTGACGGAGCAGTTTCCATGGCCCATCGTCTTCGCTGTCCCATTTGATGCTTCCACGTATGCTCTCCTCTGAGGTGACATGACTGAATCGCTGGGAGCGACCCCCAATCTTAAGCCTTCGCAGTTTGGTGCTGATGTCGACTCTTTCGTGGCTCGGTGATTTGAGATAACCAATATGGTCTACTTCCAACTCTGTTAACGACGAGTGCCAGTTTGGACACAAATCAAATATCGATAGTGCTGTATTCAACTCTGTCAAACACAATTTTTCCACATTTAGACATGCAGCGAATGATGTCAACTCAGGGCAACTCTGGATATTTAACTGAGAAAGTCTCTTGAATGATAATTGCTTGCTCCTGAAGTTGTCGGCAAGGTCACCGTCCAGCAAATCTACATTTCCCCACCATCTTTGCAACTTGCACATTCCAGAAATGCTCAGATAGTTTAGCGAGGGGAAGAATGCCAATTCATTTGATCCTGGTGAAGCACTGATGCTCCTTGCATCTTCCATGTACACCAAATCTACCAAGTTATGAAGTATGAGGGATTTCAGAGACACTAGATTACTGAGAAATGGAAGATGTATCAAGCCTTCACAAGATATAAGCTCAAGCTTAACCAAATTTTTTACATCGGCTACCCAGTGAACTGCTGAGCCCTGGTAGCCCTTCAGTGTTAAACTTTTGACGTTTTGATGCGGCTGGAGCTTTTCCAATAAAGTTGAGTCCCTGTTCTCATCACCACTTCCTCGGAAATGTAAGCTGACTGCGTTAAGATGAGCCATTTCCCGCAAACATTTTCCTTGAATTTCATTTTTCTCAGCAATAGTGTAATTTGCAGGGATCAAGATCTCAATGCAGCCCTTAAGATTGACGAGTGCTTTCAGATCTTCCAACGTGGCACCTGAATCTCCCTCATCCACTACAAATAGAGTTAGGGTACAAAGACGGGTCAATTTATTCATGTTTGAAGGCATGCGGGTCAGCAGCTCGCAACCTAATATATCCAAGCGCCGAAGAAACATCAGTTTGCTCAAGTCACTTGGTAACTCTTCCAACTTGGAGCAATCTCTTAGATCAAGAGTCTCCAAATAGCACAGTTTTGTTAGTGATCTGGGAAGCATCTCAAGAGCTTTGTTTCCAGAGAGATCAAGATATCTTAGATGAATAAGTTTACCGATGGAATCTGGTAAACTACGGTCATCTAGATCAGGCAAACCCAATGCCCTGAGGGACTTACAATTCGCGATCAATGTAGCCACTGGAAACTTGGCATGTAAACCAGATTGAAGGTAAGTTCGAATTCTCATCTTACCAAAAGACCCTACTGTGTCATCTTTTGCATCGTGAAAAACATGGAGGGCTCTCGCCGAGATGTTTGCCAAGCTTTTCTCTACCTGAATTGCCTCCCCCGCTAAATATTGAGCAAGATCGTGCATTAAGTCATGGATTCGACAAGAGACAACGTCACCGAATTCATTCGTTTCTCCAACCAGCAAGAAGCTTCTCTCTAACAAAAGTGTAAAGTATGTACCAGCAACAATTTCTACGCTTTGACCTCCAGTGGGTGATTCTTGAATGTATCCTTGTGCTATCCAAAGGCTAACCAATAAATCTTTGCGAATTTCGAAATCCTTGGGGAACAAAGCACAGAAAGTAAAGCAACATTTCAAGTGGGTTGGAAGTTGATCATAACTTAGTTTTAAGGTGGACATAAGAGGGGAATCATCTAAGCTGTTGTCCGTCATACCCTGTCCATAGGCGAGCCACTTGTGCCTATGTTGACCACGTAGAGTAGAGCCTACTACCTTCAATGCCAGAGGGATATTGGCACATCTTGCAACAATGCTCTTCCCAATCTCAACCAACTCAGGATCTTCTTCTCGTGCTTGATCAAATGCAATCGACTTAAAGAGATACAATGATTCCTCCGTAGAAAGACCTTTTAATAGATAAACACGATCTGCAAACATATGGGCGGTCCTTTGAGAACGGGTGGTAGTGAGAATGCAGCTCCCATTTGCCCCTGTTGTCAACACTTGACGAAGATTATGGCAATCGTCACCATTCTCAGACCACACATCATCAAGAACAAGAAGGAACCTTTTTCCCCGAAGACAGGCCAACACTTGGTTATGGCTGTGGCTCAGGGCCTGGTTTTCAGTCCTCCGATGTGTAACAGATTCGAGTATATTAGCAAGAATAGATTCAACGACAAATTCATCCCCGACGCAAACCCAAAGTCTTAATTCAAAGTGAGATCTGACCCTGGGATGGTTGTACACAAGTTGGGCGAGAGTGGTTTTCCCCACTCCACCCATTCCAACGATAGAGATGAAAGCAACAGGAGTGAACGAATGATCAAAAGATAGCGACATGTGCAAAATGGCCTGGACATCCTCCTCCCTCCCAACAACACGAGTGACAGACAAATCAGAATAGGTTTCCTCAGGTTTGGTACTCATTCTATAATCAGTATTATTAATGAGAGGAAAACCTAACCGGGTAAGATGAGCAGCAACAATACGGCACTTGTTTTGGACCTGATCGACCTCTCTAACCAATCGTAGACCGTGAAACAAGAGTTTGAATTTAAACAGGCTGGAGGAGTTGTTCCTCCGGAGACGAAACGCTAGCAACCCGTCTACCAAATCATCAGCATCGTAAATGGCCTCTTCCAGGTGCTCAATATAGTGGCGATGCATGTAGCCAAGATTCTTCTCATTTGCTTGTGCTATCGGCAACACCTCCTCCTTGATACCTACAATGCTTTCCTTAAGTTTATTTAATCCACGGTCGGCCATCAAAGGGGGGTTTTCAAGGATAGAGCACACATCCCTCAACAGATTCTCCACCATTACCATCGTTATACTTAATTCAGTACCCATTTGATTTGATTTCATTTGATTTGTTTTGTTTGGAAGGGATTGATTGCTCCTTTCTGCTTCTGGATCTGATTTTAATTTTAATGGCCTCTCTTCTTCACTCCACTTCTTCTTTCTATGTTTCCTACCCTTAGGACCAAACTACCCCTTCAAACTCACTCTATATTACGGACTCCACCATTGCCTTTCATTCTACGCTACCTTACCTCCAATGATTGACCCAAAACCCGCTTCAAAATGCCCGTTACCT